>JAADWP010000561.1:0-19669 GCA_023336215.1 Globisporangium iwayamae
AAATGGGGTTGTTAGCACGGCAGAGGGATACAGTATAGTCAGTCACATAACATACTCAAACAGCATCGCTAAACTCCTAGTGGTCGCAAAGTTATGAGGAAAAAGGTGGGTGGCCGTATATTTTTGGCCTGGAGTGTATGTTTGTGGCGATTCCTCGTTATTCATTTCTGGCGGTTCCTGATTTTCAAGCTGATTTTTGGCATAAAAAGGCCGCCGCAATATTCGAAAAGCGCCATTTTAAGTCGAATTTTTCTACCCGAACCCATCGGAACTGCCCTCGCCATACAAATCCCAAGTCAAACGCTCCATGCAACTGCGATCAAGCCATCGAAGCATTTTCACAGTCTCTCACAGACAAGGAAAAGAAAAGCAACCCACTGGTCCGCCCACTCGCTGGCCTGCGTGTGTGTATTCGCGCATTCGCTCTCCAGCAACAGCTCACCCGTTCCCCAAAGCCAGCAAACAGCATGCTGCGCCAACTCCTCGCGGTGGTGTTGCTTGCCGTCCAAGTGTGGACGACCACGAACGCGCTCGGCACGAGTACGCTCTCATAACCAAGACCTCTCTATACATGTAACTAGCGGTCCACTCTTGGCTAACAGACCTCTTCGTTATGTCCACATGAGCAGACTACGAGCACGACGGCGAGACGACGTACTGCTGGCACATCCCGCAGCCGCCCAAGAACACCAAGCTGAACGAGACGGACCGCGTGGAAGGCTTCTTGAAGCAAGACTGCCCGATGGTCATGACCGTCGTGCTCAGCAAGTACACGGTGGCGCCCTTCGAAGTCGTGAACGTCACGTGGACGGTCACGGCCGACTTCTCGCGCCGCAACAGCGTCAATATGACCAAGGTCGTGTACGGACCCGACTCGGCGGGCAACCCAGCGCAGATCGTGCACTCGAATGTGCACTCGTGCGTCTTCGGCACGGGCTGCGACCCGTTCAACGACGGCGAGCAGCTCGTGGACAAGACCACGAACCGCATCGCGAACTTCTCGGACAACCACGTGACGTTCACGGACATGATCAAGTTTCCCAAGACGGGCGACTACTCGATATTGGCGCACATTATCATGCCCGAGACGAACGCCTCCAAGCGCTTCGACTATGCCGTGTACGCGGAGCTCGTGGTGCAGGACGGAACGCCAGAGCCCGCCGCGGTCGCACCAGTGGTGGAGACGCCCGCGCCGACCACCATCGCAGCGGAGAGCAGCAGCGGTGGTCTCTCGTCAGCCGCGACCATCGGCATCATCGTCGGCGGCATCGTGGTTGTCGTGGCGCTGATCGTGGTGGCAGTCATCTTTCGCCGCCGCAAGCACGACGTGCTGTCGCCGAGCCAGGGTTACATGGCTCCTCCGGCCTACGATGCGAGCGTGCAGCTGCTAACGGACGACAAGAAGAGTGACGTAGGTGGGGGTCGTGGGGTGTCGGACTGTGTGACGGACACGAGCACGACCGCGGGCTTCCAGAGCGCGTGGAGCGGGCCAAACGTCAATGGCACTGGCAACAGCGGAAGCACGGCGGCTGGTCGCCCCTCGCAGAATCTCGATGGAACCGGCGCCTCGAACGTCTCTGGCTCTTCGTACGCGTCGTCTTCGTACATGATCGAGCGTGAGTCACAGATGCTGAACCAGTCGCGCGGAGGCACGGTGCCGAACAACGCGGCGGCCATGTACCGCGACAGCTCGATCACGTCCAAAGCTCCGTCGAATGCGACTTCTGCCGCGGCGCCACCGCAGCGCTCTCGCCGCGTTGACAGCGATGTGGAGCTCTAATTAACAATAGCCTGCATACAAGGGTGTGTGTAAAGGACTTAATGAAGGATGTGTGTGTGTGCGTGCATGTGAATAGGTGTGGTAACCTACTAGTGAGCGCTGAGGTTGTTGATACTGCAGCATGGCTGGATGGACCACTTCACTTCATTACAACACATATACACACAGAGTCAGCATGCTATGCTGGCGCGACAGGCATTCGCTTTCGCGTTCAAGCAAATCCGCATGTGCACTTCTCTGAGTGAGGTATTCGTTGAGCTGCTGATGCTGTCGTTACGTTGTGAGAGCCGCTGGTACTGCTAGTTGAGCCGAAGCAACCGGCATGATTGCCAAGAGCTACTGCATTGAAATGATGCGGCCATAAGGGTTTCAAATGGGTGAGGTGTGGTGCTCCATTCCTTATCGTGTGCCTGACTCAGATCCCAAGTGATCATCGCTCGAGACAAGTGGCCTCCGCCTGCCGAGCCTCTACGGAGCGCGTTACGGCCGTATGGATAGAGGGATTCCTTGAGCGTGGAAGAATTGTGGAGCGAGACTGACGTCCGGTCGCTCGAGGCTCGCTTTGCCAGATGCGTTCCATGGCCCCATGTGGGCGTCGCGCACGTCTCGGGGGCTTTGCCCGCTGTACCCCGAAAACCTCTATTTTTCTATACCCTCCATAAAGAGCGCCTTAAGGATGATCAATAAAACAAAAACGAGCTCTGGAAACAAATACTCTCTGTATATTGATCCTTGATGCAGCCGCACAGTTTCGTTGAACCCTACCCGCCTTCGCTTATTAGCCAATAGTGGCTCGCGAGTCGGAGAGGAACCACTTTTGCCGTCCATCGTTCAGTTCGACGCTTGCTGGCTATCTCCCATACAAGCAATTACACACGGCCGGCTGGCAAGCAGCTCCACGACAAGCCGCCCACGAGCTCCACGAACGACGGACGGACGGTCGCCTCCATCGCCTCCTTCCTTCCTTCCTTCCTTCCTTTCTTCCTTACTCGCATTTATTTCCTTCCACCTGCCACGCGACACATCACACGCACGAGGCGCGGAAGATCAAGATCACGGCCTCCATCTACACGCGCAGACCGTAACCATCTCCTGACCGCAGAGCTACAGGCAGAGCTACACGCCGCCGGCGCCATACATAAATCCACAATAGCAGGTCCGTCGCTGAGGAGGAGGCTGTGCTGGGAGCGACCCACGGCGATGTGGGAGCGAGGGGTGACGACGGGACGAGGCAAGCGAAGGATGCAGGTGGCGCTCGCGTGGCTCACGCTCGTCGTGGCGCTCGTGGTCGCGAGCGTCGAAGCCGTCGCGACACGTACGTTTATGAAATGATCATTCGTGCTGATATGTCTCCGTTTATCTGACTCGATGGTGTGTGTGTGTGTACAGAATACATCTACGATGGTAAGACGACGTACTGCTGGCAGGTTGACAGCTCCGTGTACGCGACGTCGATCAACAGCTCGGCGAGCGTCGTCGAGTCGTCGGACGATAACTGTGCCATCTCCATGACGGTGGCCATCTCGAGTCCGCAAGTGTACGCGGGCGACCCGGTGCAGGTCTCGTGGAACGCGACGGTGAACCTCGACTCGAAAGGCAAGCTGCGGAAGAACAAGTTCGGCATGGAGACGCTCTTCGCGGCGGCAACGGCCGATTCATCGTCACAGCAGAAGGTGCAGATTGTCTTCTCGCGCCTGCAGACGTGCACTTTCGGTGTGGACTGCGACCCCGTGCTGCGCACGAGCGCGCTGCTGCAGAACACATCGAACATGGCCACGAACTTCACCAACAACTTCGCGACCTTCTCGTCCAGTGAGCTGGTATTCTCGGACGCCGGGAGCTACTCGCTCATCGGCCACATCGTCTTGCCAGGCGAGAACCCGAAGAAGCGGCGCTACGAGTTCGCCGTGTTCACAAAAGTGGACGTCACAACCAAGAACGCCGCGACCTCCACAGCGCCGCTGGCCGAGTCGCAGTCAGGCTCCTCGCAAAAGTCCCAGGGCATGAAGACAGAGGTACTAGCCGTGATCATTATCGGCGCCATCGCGGGCGTGTCGCTCATCGTGATTGGCTTCACAACTCTTCGGACGAAGGGGAAGCCGCTGGCGGCAACGAAGAAGGACTTCCGCGAAGGCCGCTTCGACACGAACCCGGGCGTGCCCACGGTCGTCGCCGGTGGCACCGTGGAGGAAAACGACTTCGCTATGCTGAGTATGCACGAGGTGACCATGAGCTCCGACCGGCCGCGCGCCAATACTTTCCTAGCAGCGCTCGCACGCGGCCAGGCCGAGAAGAACAAAGCGAACCCGGTGAACTACGTGGGTCCGCTCTGCCAGCAAAGCTTCCAGCGCAACGTGATCACCGTGGACGCCGACAGCCACAGTGACGGCAGCAGCCGAGACGACCACCAGCCACTGACGCTCGAGACGCCGCTGTCGTCGCGCGACCACATGGGCAGCTACACCGACATGAACACCACGCCCAAGTTGTTCAGCGGCACGGGCGTGGAGGAGTACCACCGGCAGCTCAAGCCCACGTCGCATATCATGTTCAACGACATCCAGGAAGACGAAGTCGTGGATGACTGCAGTCCGCGACGGAAGCCTGCCGCCGACCTCGAGGAGGTCTCGGCGCGCATCCGCGAGCACGCGAACCAGATGCTGCTGGAGCTACAGGAGGTCGAGTCCAACTCAAAGCGCACGGCTCCCAAGATGACGGCGGACGACCTGCGCGCGTCCGTCAGGGTGGAGCAGGGTCGGTCGCTTAAGCTCAGCGACCTGGGCGGTGGCGTGCAGAAGGGGCTCTACCGCTACTCGGAGGACTCCAACTACGACTAGCTCTCGCAATGCTGAGCTGAGCTTCTGCTGCTCTCCATGTTTCCAGTCAATTAGTCCTAGAGGAAAAACAAGAGAGAGGGGTGAGGCGAGAGAGAAATTGGTTGGGTGGCTGTGGGAAGTTATGATGTAGATTAAGAAAGTTCCTTTATTCGTCACCAAGATGGAGGAAGAGGAAGAGGAGGTGAGTAGACACACACACGCAGGTCAGATATGCGTACATTTTTTTCAGCGCACAACAAGAAATACACACACATGAACACACTGCACTGTTATAAACATGTTGACCTGGTGGGGATGTCAACCATGTTGTCTGAATGAATTTTCAGTTGGAAGGTTGTCTGGATCAACATTCACGTTTATACTCGCGCCCACTAAGTGGATCCACCCGTCCACTTTGAAAACGCACAAAGCGGATGACTGGACTGCGAAAGCTCAAATTGCTCCAATTGACCCCAAACGACAGACAAGCAAAGCAAAGTAGAGGAGTAGGAGCCGATGGCGACGCTGAACGACGACGAGCTGGAACAGAACTGGGCGGCGGAGGCCGTGGCCGTGTCTGACGAGGACGAGGTGCTCTCCGCCGGCAGTGAGGACGAGTTCGAGGAGGACTACGATCTCGAGATCGCGACCAACAAGCGCAAGCGCGGCGGTGACGATGCGCAGCAGGACGACGATGCCGCCATGGATGACGGCGAGAACGACGACGATACTGATGATGACGCTGTGGATGCTGCTAAAGAAGCCAACGGTGTCGAGAAGAAGCTGAAGGTCACGGCAGACAAGAGCGCGAGCAAGAAGCCGCAGCCGAAGCCCAGCAAGGGGCTGCACAAGATGACCGCCGCTGAGCACTTCAAGATCGTGAACGACATCTACTCCAAGCACCGTGGCGGCCAGATGACGTCACTCGAGCTCGCTGACGGTCTGAACGGTACGCTACACGCATGCTGCTAGCCTTATATGTGCTACTGGTGTTGGCTTAATGCTCACTGTTGTCTTGTGCACGCTGCGTATTTAGAGTCGCACTTTGCGGTCCCGTCGAAGAACCTGGGCAAGCACAAACTGGAGCTTCTCCCGTCGTACCTGCACTACTTCATGCCGAGCTGGAAGCGCGAGTTCCTGGGCAAGGGCAAGAAGCTGGATAAGAGCCCGTACTTTATCATCCTCTGCTCATCCGCGCTGCGCGCCGTCGAAGTGATCAAGTGCGTTGCCCATTGACTAAAGGACTCAAAGATCTAGACTGGCGTGAACGGCTAACCGTTGTTTCGCTTGTGTACGTACGTAGACACCTGACGTCGTTCAAGTGCAAGATCGCCAAGCTGTTCGCCAAGCACATCAAGGCGGACGACCAGGCTGACACGCTCACGATCGCGTTCCACCCGATCGCCGTGGGCACGCCGGCGCGCGTGAAGAAGCTCCTGGAGATGGACGCGCTCTCGCTCGAGCACACAACGCACGTGATCTTCGACATGGAGAAGGACAAGAAGAACATGACGATGTTCGAGCTCAAGGACACGGCCAAGGAGATGGTCGAGCTGCTGCAGTTCCACCTCATCCCGCGCCTCAACAAATCCAAGAAGACCAAGCTCGCCCTGTTCTAACTGATCACTCCATCGAATATATAATAGAAAACAAACCTCTTATTCACATTTACGGCACACACGTAAATGAACTTCTAGGGTTTATCGATTTTTCAAAACGGAGGGGGAATGCAGGGAAGAAGGCGTCTATAAGATCTAAAAATGCTTGTTCAGGAAGCTCATGCACGTCTCGAATGCCACGAAGGTCACGGCGTTGGCAGGGAACGATCGGATGAGCGACGGCGAGATGCCACGCACGAAACGCGCCGGTCCGCCTTCCTTGTAGAGCTTCTGTACGCAATCCACGACGCCGCTGTAGCGCGGATTCGTGAGACTGTCGGCCTGCATCACAGACTTGACCGTGTCCACCGGGAAGACCACGATCCAGTACATGAATCCGGCGTAGCCGCCGGCAAGCGCGATCGCCTGGTACGTGCGCACGTGCTCCTTCTCGGGACTCATCTTGGGCGCACTGTGCACAAACTTATTGAGCAGGAACTCCTTCGCGTGTTCGTACGCCATGAAGTACGCCGTGTTGCCAAGCATCTCGCGCTGCGCGAAGGGCACAAGCCCGCGGTACATGCTGCGGATGCCGCCCTGGCCGTACACCTCCTTCACGCACTGCCAATTGCTGATGCGCGTGCGACTGTGCGTATGTTGAGTCTGCAACAAGGGAGAGGCTTTGTTAGCACCAAGGTGAGCGTATACGTGAAAAACAATGGGCGTGTTAAACTCACCTGCATGCGGATCTTGATGATCTCGAACGGCGTGTACAGGAAGCCCTCGGTGAGTCCTGTGGACATGCCCGCGGCGATGAGTCCGTACTGTGGCTTGTTGTCGAAGACGAAGTTGTTGTAGAAGTACCGGTACTGGCCCATGAGGCCAAAGAGCAGCGACGCGCTGAATACAACATGATCAGTATGTTAGTCAGTGAAATGGTCATACATGATCTCCATTGCAGACGCCTTCGTACCTGACCGCCGAGCGGAAGATCTGCGGCGATGCACCACGGTAGAGAGAGGCCACGCCGCCCTCGCGCACGCTCTTCTGCAGACAGTCAAACGGGCCCGTGAACGCACTCGCCTTCTCGGTCTGCATGCGCGCCTTGACGGTCTCGAGCGGGTACCCGACGATGGCCTCGCAACCGCCGCCCACGATGCCACTGATGAAGTTCTTGGTCGTGACGATCGCCAGCGACTGCTCCTTGGGGACGCTCGTACTCTTGGATGTGGAGGTGGAGGTGGTCGTAGTGATGGTGGCTGCTGCGGTGGCGGACGCCGCGACGGCCGGCAGTGTGGTGTCCATATTCAGGAGGTTGCACGCAGGCAGGCGATGACGCGCCAGGAATCGGATAATTGGTGGCGTCTTGATAGAGCACCGGCGCACCTTTTTGATCTGCAACCTGCATTTCATCCAATCATTCACTGTGACGACATGGAGTAATTATATCTCATTATGAAACACCTGAAATCGAATATAGAGTACAATATGATGCAGAAGCTGAGGTACTTGAAACCCAGCGGTGTCTCCACTTGAGGCCAAGAAACCGTTAAGAGCCTTGCATAATTTACTATCTCTTTAAATGAATAAGCATAATTTGTCCGTTATTCCCTCTCCCTACATATGTTTTCCTTATTTTTGACCTTTGGGCCAATAAATGAGCGTGAATCTTGCCACGATCACCAGCGAACAAGTATGCGTGGGAGAGAGTGAATGCGCACGGCACCTGGTTTCCGTAATGCAAAATAAAGTGACTCACCTTGTTGGATGAAAACGCCAGCCGTTACATAAGCATATAGTGTGGCACATCAACTGAGTCACACTAAATATATCACTTCAACTCTGGGTAGGTGCGCTTCTTTCTCAGCACTTGCTCGTAAATCTCCCCAAGCAGCCGAGCACGCGCCATCATGCTGAAGCCACCCGTGCGTCCCAGCGGCGGCCCGTCCCCCAAGGAACCGCATGTGCAGACAGCACTCGCGCGTGAACCGATGCTTTGGCGCTCGTCCAAGACCAAGGACGCCACTGCGGCCGCCATGGCGGCTGCTACAGCCGCGGAAGTGACGCACGGCAGCATCGTGAAGGAGGGGTTCCTCGTGAAGAAGGGTCACGTGCTGCGTACGCAGAAAGAGCGCTACTTCGTGCTGCGCCAGCACACGCTCAGTTACTTCCGCACCAAGTGGAACGAGAAGAAGAGCAAACCTCCGGGGATGCTGCCGTCGTCGCTCAAGGGCGTGCTGGAGCTCACAACGTCTGACATTATCACACCAGCGCCGCACTCCGACCAGTGGTTCCGCATCCAAAAGCTCCCAGACGCCGACGGCAAGAGCTACAAGCTAGACCTCAAAGGTGAGAACGAGCTAGGAACTGCAGTATGTATGTGAGACTGTCGTGTGCTAATGTGGTTGTGGTGCTTTTGTGCAGCTGCGAATGTGGAGGAGCGACAGGAGTGGATTGATGCGCTGCGTGGAGTCTGTCGGGTACGTTTGAAGCACGATGGCTAAAGTGTTACATGGAGCTAATTGCGTCTACTATATATGTGTGTGTGTCTTCTTGTCAGAACACGCTCTTGCTGAAGCAGCAGGCGATGTACGCAGCGAGCCTTCGCATGAATCTCAACCGAGCGACAACGATCCGCCACGGCCGCGACGCAACGATCATGTACACATTCCCGTCGCTAGTGGGCACGTTAATGCTTGACGACCCAAAAGTCACCTCCGTGGCAGACTTACGCGCGTCGTTCATGATTCTCCACGAGCTCGTGCTTTTGCAGAAACTGGTGGAGCGGATCAAGTCCGCGTGGGGGCCACCAGCTCAGTGGACGGCGGAGCAGTACCAAGAGCTGGCGCAGAGTATAAGCCTCGCACAGGAGAAGTCAGGAGCGGCGCATCTAGACGGAAACAATATTCTCGCAGAAGCGTTTCAGCTTCGTTACCAGTTTGAAGAGATTGCGGGGAACCAGCCGAAGATCCGACAGATCCAGGACGTGCAGCAGAAGAACAGCGAAGCAGTGCTTGGAGTGGATAGCGTGACCACGAGAGGGGCGTCGAGCTCAATCATCCTCCCATCTGCTCCACCTCGACTGCGCTGTCCAACCATTTACAGCTATTACTCGACTTTTGAGCAGCTATCAATCACGACGTCCAGTGATCTGTCACCCCGAAGCTCCGTAGATGGGAGAAGCACTAGCGGTGCCGCTCCACTCACCCCACGCAGTGCGACCATTGCAAAATATGCGCATCTGTACTTGGAAGACGACGCTCGCACGAAGAAGCCATGGAGCTGGGAGCGCAGTGTCGAAGACGACTTGATCGAAGGATGGAAACATGGTGATGAAGATGGAGGTCACAAGGAGTTGGCTCGTATCGTCGAGGTGCTGTGCGATCGCTTCTCTCATGACAAGATATACACGTACATCAACGACCACGCGATGATACTGTTCAACCCGCACCGGATCCTGCAGACGTCGAAGTTTACGTCCATCTACGACGAGCAAGTGGTTCTCACGTACGCGATGACACCATATGTACACTCGCAGCTCGCGCCGCACCCATTTGCGATGGCAAAGCAGGGACTGCTGCGACTGTTCTATAAACAAGCAACTATTGAGAAGACGACGAAGAGCAACAACGACAATTCACTATCGTCACTCCCGACGCAAACGATCTTCCTCAGCGGCGAAAGTGGAAGCGGGAAAACAGAACTCGCCAAGGAGTTGCTCAAGTACTTTGTTCTCTCGGCTCAGCCAACATCGTCGACCGCTCGCGGTAGCCGACCGAAGGTGAAGCTGTTCACGAGTTCGACCAAAAGCACCACCCAGATGCGTACAGAGGAGACGCGCACGATGGCTCTGTTGGAAGCGAAAGGAGTTGACAAGTACGAGATTGTGCTGTTGGATCTGTATCCCGAGCGGTGGTCGGAGATGACAAGCGTGAGCAAGAGCAAGCGGATTCCACAGGTGCACATCGACGGGCATTTCTTTGGTTTTTACGAGAAGTTGGAGAGTCTGGAGGACGAAGAGCAACTTCGCATGTACTTCAAGAACCCTCACGCGGCGAGGAAACTCAGCACGGTGCTCGACTCCAACATTCTGCTAGAAGCGTTTGGCAACGCCACGACGTCGATGAATCTGAACTCGTCTCGATTCGGGAAGGCAACGACGCTCTACTTTTCGTTCGATCGCCACCCATCCGAATACCAAGTTCTCGGATGTCGCTTAGTCCCTTTTTTGCTCGAGAAATCACGAGTCACGAGTATGAAAGGAGAGTTGGTCAAGGGCGGAGTGTCGGAGGCGAACTTTCACGTGTTCTACGCGCTGGTGTCGGGCGTGAATGCGATCCCGTACATGCGTCTGCTGGCGAAGGATTTACGACTGGATAGCGCCTCAAGCGAGACCTTTGTGTACCTGGGTAAGTGCAAGCACAAGCTGCAAGGCGCGTGGACAGAAGACGAGACGTGGAAGAAAGACGTCGAGCGCTGGCAGAATGTCCTGGACGCAATGAACAGCATGGACTTGTCAGCCGGTCAGCAGCGAGCAATTTTCCAGGTGCTCAGCGCGATCCTTTGGCTCGGGAACGTCGATTTTCAGTGGAACAGCATGATGAAGAAGCTAGAGATGGTGTCGCAATCGACGGAGTCTGCTGAGAGCAATGTCGTTGCTCTCTTGGGCTTGGAGTCGGTGGCGCGTCTCGAGAGTATGTTGTTCACGAAGCAGATCCAGCTGGCTTCGACAGGCGAGTCGTTCGACATTGCGCTTGAGAAGGGTCAGGTCTCCCACCTTCGAGACACGCTCGCGCGGTTGCTTTACCAGGTGGTGTTCCACTATCTCGTTGCGCAGATGAACGAGGTGACCAAAGTGGACAACGCAGCGCAGCTGGAGGCGAACAAAGCGAACGAGAACCTTCGGGCGTTAAAGCTTGTGGACGTGTTCGGTTTTGAGAACCTGGATCGGAACTCGCTTGAGCAGTTGTGTATCAACTATTTGAGCGAAAAACTCTTTGCTGCCGAGGAACAAGTCGTCAGCCAGCACTACGGAAGTGTCCAGATCCCTGTCAGTTCAACCCAGAAAGACAGAGACGTGCTTTTCTTGTTTGAGCACCCGCTGGGCATCTTCGCGAGCCTGGAAGAGTTGACGGTGCTGCATCAGGGCGAAAATGAGAACTGGCAGCAGGAGCAAAAGAAGAACCAACTGCTGGTGCGGAATCTCTACGAAAGAAATGCCTTGCGTCTGCTGGATCCTCCGCGTCTCAACAGTGCGAATGGGAAACAGATGCAGATCGCGCTTCCGTTTGTTGTCCCGCACTTGCGGGAGTCTGTGGTCTACGATGCGAGTGAGTTTGTCAAGAAGAACTCGGACTTCCAGCACGCCAATTTGATGGAAGGACTGGAGACATCGTCGAATACCCATTTGCAAGAGATACTGGGATCGGTGAGAGACGTGTTCAACGTACCTTCTCAGAAGAACAAACGCGGACCAAGTACTACAACAAGCAGCAGCAGTGGAGGCAGTCAAGCGAACCAGTTCCGTGCCCAGGTGCAAGCACTGACTATGCAAGCAGATGACTCGATGCCGTTGTATATGCACTGCATTCGCTCAAACACCACCGGTCGCCCCTCAAACATTGAAGCTGAAGTCGTCGAGAGACAACTCAAGTCGCATCGTCTGCTGTCGCAGATTCGCTTGTGTGGTGAAGCGTTGAAGTCGTCATCCCACTCGTACGTCTCAATGAAAATGCCGAGAGACTCTTTCGTGAAGCGGTATCGAAGCCTGCTACAGCGACAAGCTGATGGCGCAGAACGCACTGAGATGGGTGATGAAGAGCTCCAGCAGCAGATCGAGAATCTGTTGTCAGTCAACGCAGCCCCATTGGACCAAAATCCTAAGCAGAAAGTCAAGATGGGGTCCGAATCTACTCTGCTGTTCCACTCGGCGGAGATTGGGGAGAAACTGGATCTGCTGCTCGAGCTCCGACAAACGCAAGCAGTCATCGTCATCCAGTCGTTCGCGCGAATGCTGAAAGACCGATACGCTTTCCTGGCAAAGCAGAAAGAGCGCAAGAGTCTGAAGAACGAGCTCATTGACCTCTACGGCGAGGCGAACATGAAGAAAGTGGAGAAAATTTTGGACAAGTACCACTCGAAAGAAGACGAGCTGCGCGCGAAGATCGTTGTGAAGAAGAGGATTGTACGTGAAGAACACGTTCAGATCGAACATCTGGAGCGCGACCTCAAGTCGCTGTGTCTGTCAAGTGAGGGAGGGTTAAGAGCTGAAACAGTGAACGAGATCCTGTCAGACGAGAAAATTTGTGTCCTGCTGCAGCAAAACGAGAGTATTGTGTCTGCGCTGCGCGACATGAGTCTGGATCCTAGCGTCTTGGCATCCCAGCTCGCGAACCCAGTGTTGCGGTCGTTCTACCAGGACCTCGTGGCAGTTCTTCTCGAGAAGAGAGCTGCGGCTATTGAGCTGGCTCGCGCGAAGCAAGCGGAGCAGCAGAAATGGTCACCGCAGCTCTCGATCGAAGACCGTGTGCAGAACCTGGTGACGAGCGATCGAGAGAAGTGGAAAGCAGCTGCGGCTTTCGAAGAGTGGAGCGAACACCGAGAGAAACTGGAGGAAATCGGAGATGAACCTGAGCTACTGGTGTTCCACCTGGAAGATGAAGACTTTGTTGCAGTTCTAGAAGATTTCGTCACAAAGTTGGAAGTGCAGAAGGCGAAAGAAGATTCAGAAAACCTGCTCATCGCGAGAATGCAAGAAGACTCTGCAAAGGCCCAGGCGCATGCGGCCGAAGTGGAAATGGCGCTGCTCGAGATGCTGCTCAAGGTGGAGCTCGACGAGAGTCTCATGGCTGCGATGCGCGAAGATCCGTTCTTCGTCCAGGCGCTGGAGAACCCGGTCCTCATTGCAAGCATGCAGCAGGTACGTGATGATCATAACATGTTTGTTTCTGAGCTGACAACTCTAAGCTGATACTAGCGTCTCTCTCCTTTGTGATGCTTTAGTTCGCGGTGAACCGACAAAGCCTCGCGTCCCACGGCGGATTGCAGAACCCAGTCGTGCGCAACTTCTTCCTCAAGCTCATCAACCTGTCGCGTAAGCACTGGAGATTTACTGATCTTGTTGACATTGTGTATGTCTGACTAATGCTGTTGAACTTACTTGCTCCAGTTACCATCCAGGCACAAGAGAGTTGAGCAGAAATGAACAACCAAAGTCGCATGCGCAGGCAACCAGCAACCAACTTACAAACGATCAATGAAGTTCGCTGCCAGCAGCTCGCGAATCCAGTTTCTCTTCATATTTGTTTTTGTTCTCATTTCTTGTGCTTCACATGTGCAGGAATCCTCTTTTTGGTCTTCCTGCTCTCTCTCTCTCTCAGCAACGGTCAATCATTCTCGTTCGACTCTCGTTGTCTCGTTCTCCACCAGTCAATCAGCTAGCTAGTCGAAGGCAAAGTGACCGTGGAGCCGATCGCCAGAGTTACAGAACAGCGAGTGATACCGAGAAGTCGTCATCAAGTAGCCAGCCTTCTCACTCGCCTCGCCGCTCTGTCGGCCGTTCACCATCTAATATCTGAAGAACAGACCGGTGTCCTTCGGCTGGTCGTCCTTCTGCGGCAGACCGGTCTCACCGACGTCCCGCAAGATCTTGAAGTGCTCCTCGTCTGCCTCGACCTGCTCAAAGGACTTGGCGGTCTCCTCGGCGTGGACCTGCGAGAGCTCAGCGTACTCGAGCGAGCACTGCTTCATGAACTCGATCTCCTCAGTCGAGAGGTCACGCAGGTAGCGCGCCGGCACGCCCGACCAGAGCTGGCCCGACGGGATCTGCTTGCCGTACGTCACGATCGAGCCGGCCGTGACGATCGACTTCTCGCCCACGACAGCGCCGTCTAGCACCTGCGCGCCCGTGCCGATGATCACGTGGTCCTTGATAGTGCACGCGTGGATGATGGCCGATGGGCCGATCGTCACGTGGCTGCCGATCGACGTCGGGATGTCCTTGTGAATCTTGGCCACGTGCACGACCGCCTGGTCTTGGATGTTTGTGTTCTCGCCGATTGTAATGTGGTTCACATCGCCTGCGGTGATAGTACAAGGCGAGCCAAGATCCGTTAGTTAGGCTCTCTTATGTACGTAATGGGAAGCGTGATGGCGGTCGTACCTCGGACGGTGGCGCCGTACCAGATCGAGCTGCCCTTGCCAACCTTGACGTCGCCGATGACGGACGCGTTCGGGGCGACGAAGGCACCGGCCTCAAAAGTCGGGCGGCGGCCGACGTTCGCGACCGCGCGCGTCGATGGGTTCACTGCGCGTCCGTAAATTTACCAGCATCCATTCCACATACATACACACACAAGAAAGCATTAATGTCGTCATGTCCATCGACTGAGAGCAGCTCATTTAGCGAAGAGCTAGGAAGGGCGTGATATGGACGGTGATACGTACGGTGCTCGGTATAGGTGAGCGCGCCCTCGAGGGAGACGCCGACGCGGTCAAGCGACTGGCCCACGGAGCGGATGGCTTTGCCCACGACCTCGGCGGATTGCTTCCACATGCTGCGCTTTGCTCTTCTTCACTCGCTCGCTCACTCTGGTTCCGCTGGTCTCTTTTCCTTCCAGAGCCCCCCGCCGTCCGTCCGATGCGCCTGTGGCTCGGCGACGCGAGAGAGCTTCTATTGGGAGCTTGCGTAGCTCGCTTCTACTTACAAATATCAACGTTAACCCTTGTATTGGAAGCGTGTTGTGGAAAGCGCCTTTTTACTGTTTTGCCGATGTATATTTTTGCTTTGGCTAGCATGTGGAATGTTGTGATCCAACTAGCACTTCGAATTCGAATTTGTACCAAGGAAGAACAGACGTGGAATCCATTGTGCGATTTACTGCTTGAAAGTCTAGCATCGGATTCAGCGTGGCGCACACTACTTGCCGCACTTGCATTTGCTTCTTCCAGCTTGAAAGTGCTCACTCACGCTCATCAGCACCACCATCTCGGAGACCATGCAGCCGCGGCGCGAGGTGCTGAGCGAGTACGACTACTCGGTGCGCGCGAACCTCGCGAGCAGCACCATCTGCGGTGGAGTGCACGAGCTAACTGTGGCTCTGAAGCTCCACCTCACGCAGCAGGACTCAAACAGCGAGCGCCAGGTACGGTAGTGCTTGTGCGTTTGGAGCTCTTGGGTGGATGGATACAAAAGCGATCTTCGCTCCTCATGCTTGTGTTGTGTTGCTGCAGGTGATGCTGGAGCTGGACGAGGAGCAGCTCGCGCAGCTGCTGGACCAGTTTGCAGTCATCGCCAAGGTGCGCCTTTTGTCGGTGTATCGCCCAAATAACGTCTGGAGTTCGAAGTGATGAAAGCTTTCCTTGTCTTCTTTTCCCCAGGAACTCACAAGACGCTCATGAACGAGCGAGGAGTTCCGCAAAGCAGTCACCCATGAGCCCACGAGACTTGTTTTTCAAATCCAAGTTGCTTCATTTTTTTTTTTATCGCTCGCCATCGCGAGTTCCACAAGCAAAAAAATTCTCCTCCTTCCATCCAGCCAACAAACCATTGAGCTCCTCCCTCGCTTCACAAAGCTCTCACTCAATAGCTGCCGCAATCTCTGTCTCTCTCTATGCTGTCGCTTCTTGTCATGAACGCTTAGTCGTCCATGAAGAAGTAGTTTCCCGTGGACTTCTGCTCGACATCCTTGACCGAGTTGTACTTGTTGATGCGCGGGCGGTAGTTCGTCGGGTCTCGTCGGAACGTGATCTGCAGCTGCTTGAGGAACGAGTTCATGCCGCTGAGCAGGCTCTGCGGCGTGCGCGCCGTACACTCGACGCCCGGTCGGCCGTCGTAGACCACCACGCGGTCCGCCAGGTACGTAGCCATGATGAAGTCGTGCTCCACGATGAACGCCGTCTTCTTCGAGTGCAGAATGAAGCGCTTGATGACCTTGGCAGCGATGATACGCTGTTCCGAGTCCAGGTATGCGGACGGCTCGTCGATCAGGTAGATGTCAGCCGGCTTGCCCAGACAGAGCACGATGGCCACACGCTGCAATTCACCGCCGGAGAGGAACGGCACGGCCTGGTCGATGATGTTGTCGATGTTCAGCGGTTTGGTCACGTCCGTCGCAAACTGCGGGTGCACAATCGACTCGCGAATGCGGCGGTGCAGCAGCTCGCGCACCGTGCCCTGGAACTTGGGCGCAATCTTCTGCGGCTTGTACGAGATCGTGGACGAGTCGTAGCGCAGCGCGCAGGCGTCCAGCAGGTCCTGGTCGCCAGTCGCCTCGGCCTTCTCCATCTCGTCTGACTTGAGCAGACCGGCGAGCATGCGAATGAACGTCGTCTTGCCCGTGCCGTTCTCGCCGAGCATGCAAATAATCTCCGAGTTGGTGAAGTCACCCGTCTCCACGTGCAGCACGAAGGCCGTCTCCTTCTGCTTCGAGACCATGGTCTTCGTCATGTCCGGATACGTGAACACGTTCTTCGAGTCGCCGTCGTGGCTCGAGAGCTCGTCGGCCGTCTGCGCCACCTTGAACGTGAGCTCTTCCGTGCGGAAACGCAGATTCTCGGTCGGCACGAAGCCCGCCAGAAAGATGTTGATGCCCTCGCGTACGCTAAAGGGCATCGTCACCACGCCGTAGGCGCTCGGCGTGCCGTAGAGCACGCAGATGTAGTCCGAAAGGTAGTCCAGCACGCTCAGGTCGTGCTCGACGCAGATCACGTACGAGCGGCGGTCGTTCTCGACCATGGAGCGGATCACGAGCGCGGCCTTGAGGCGCTGACGCACGTCCAGGTACGACGACGGCTCGTCAAACATGTAAATATCGGCCTTCTGCACGGCCACGACGCCAATCGCGAAGCGCTGGAGCTCGCCACCGGACAGGTTTTCGATTTCGCGCTCCTGCACGTGCGCCAGGTCGAGCTCCTTGAGAAAGTGGTCGAGCATCTCGGGCTTCTCGCACTTGGACGCCAGGATCGCGCGCACCGTGCCCTTGACGGCCTTGGGGATCTTGTCCACGTACTGCGGCTTCGTGATCGCCTTGAGGTTGTCCTCGAGGATGCGCGTAAAGTAGTTCTGCAGCTCCGAGCCGCGGAAGTGCGTCAGGATCTCCTGCCACTCAGGCGGGTTGTCGTACTTGCCCAGGTTCGGCTTGAGCTTGCCGGCGAGCACGCGCAGCGCCGTGGACTTGCCGATACCGTTCGTGCCCACGAGTCCGAGCACCTGGCCGGGGCGCGGCATCGGCAGACGGTGGAGCTTGAACGTGTTCGCGCCGTAGCGGTGCGTCGTGTTGCTCTCCAGGTCCTTGGGGAGGTTGATGATGTTGATTGCCTCGAACGGGCATTTCTTCACGCAGATGCCGCAACCGATGCAGAGCGACTCAGACACGAACGCCACCTTGCTCTTCGGGTTCACCTCGATACAGAGCTTGCCTACAGATAGCAGACAGGAAAAAAATGGGGGAGGGGGATGTTAGCTATCACGCTTCCATGCATGTCTGTGTGCGTACGTGTATGCGTACTGTATGCAGAGAGGAGGAGGCGTTCAACAGCCACACACGACGCCAAGTGATCATTTACAACCACTCACCCATGCGCACGACGGGACAGGACTTGCGGCATTCCTGGCGACACTTCTTGGGCTTGCACTTATCCGTGCTGACGATGGCGATACGCGTGAGCTTGTCCGACATGCTGCCCTCTGTCTGTCTGTCTCTCGCGACGCGTCTTGTTGGCGAATAACAACAGCCCGAGGGAACAAGCGAAGGAGGGGACGAGGGGGACTGATGGCTCTTCTTCGACTGCCTGCACCCTCGGACTGGCCGCGCGTTTCGGATTTGGCTGGTTCAGCCGACAGACCTCTCCGAATGCATACCCGACTCGATCGGTATAGAGAGGGGATCTGTTTTTAGCAGAACTGGCAGCCAGCAAGGCGACATTAGCATGGTTCAAAAGGTTTTAGGTGCTGGGCCTTTTCAACCCGCGCATGATGCCATCAAGAATGCATGAGGAAGAGCTCTCTTTACGAACCTGTGGTCCATGTCGAGATCAGCATTGACGGCTACTGCTACAGCCCAACTTGATTTCAGTAACTAACTACGCGCGCCATCATAAAACGTTGAGAAAGCCATGGACAAGGCAAACCAAAAACAAAGCGGAACGTATAGTTAAATGTATATGCGCGAGGCGCACGCGTAAGCGTGTACGAGCTCGGAAGCCGGGATGGGGTGGTCTATGGTGAACAATCGGGCGTGGTTGGGGATGTACAAAACGGATGTGTGTGTTCTTGATTCGCTCGGGCTTCTTTAACTTACTGATCTAACACCATGGACGAGGCGCCGCTGGCCACCTTGGCCGAGTCCTTCTCCATCGAAGACGCGTTGAGCTGCTCCTTGAACTTCTGCGAGGCGGCGGCAGGCTCGATGAGCGTGATGTTCTGCTCGAGTTCGCGCAGGTCGCGCTCCTTGGCGAAGCCCTTGCTGGCCTTCATTCTGTTGTTGTAGAAGCGCTGCTCGCGCTTCTCCTTGATCTGCTGCACGCGCTCGATGGCGTGGATCGTAGCGCCCATAAGATCGCGGTCGTACTTGACGGCGCGGTTGCGCACCTTCTCGAAGTCGAAGGTCGTGTCGAGCGCCATCTCCTTGCCGGCGGCCTTGCGGAACGACTTGGTCCATTTCACCTTGCGTGGGTTGCGCTTGCGGTTGAAATTCTTGTGGCACTTGGAGCGGCAGAAGCGGAAGATCTTGCTGTCGTTGCGCACGAACGTCATGCCGTGGCCCGGGTACACCGGGCTCGAGCAGAAGTAGCACGTGTTGATTCGCATGGTGGCTGCTGCTAACTAGAGGAGGAGTCGCTTGTCAGTCCGTCAGGTACCCGCGCGCGTGTGTTCGCTCACTCGCTGTCTCACTCAATCACTCGATCTGTCTGCGTGCCGACTGAAGAGCGCTGTCGTCGTGAAAGCAGCGCTGCTTGAAAAGCCACCACTCAAACTGATTGGTTGGCTCCCAAACCCCGAGCAATTCTTTTTGTGTGCTTTTCCAGAAACGCAATTCATTTTCTTCTGACTCGACAGCCGGAATAAGAAAACCTGAGGCACTGGCATACAGAATACTTAGTGATAGCTTGCGGTTTGATAGACTTATTACTGAAAATGGTGTCATCACATTCCAAGATTACTACAGTAAGCTACTTGAACAAAGCTTTTGTAGACTTTTCACAACAGCAAGCTAGGGGGCAAGCAAGCTGCCGCACGCGTCAAAGACGCCCGCTGCAGTCCGATAAGCCACAAATCCTACGAGTGGACTTGCAACGAGCCTGCGCACACGTAGCGCAGGATGTTCAGCGCAGCGTTCGCGTCCCGACCCGCGCTGTACTCGCAGTGAGGACAACGGAACACGTCGTTACTCCCGAGCTTGAGATGAAGTCGACTGCATACACCACACGTTTTACTCGTGTACATCTCCGAGCACACCACCGCAGACTTGCCCTTC
>JAADWP010000562.1:0-19641 GCA_023336215.1 Globisporangium iwayamae
CCCCCCCCCCCCCCCCCCCCCCCCAACATGAGCCAGATCAGACTCTGCAGACTCTCAAGCCTTTCCACTTCCAGCGCGATGTGCTCACTCGTGATGTGCAGTACAGAAGTAACAGAAGCGACCTAGCCAGCCGAGCGAGCGAAAGGAGTTGGCGAGCCACCCGAGTCCCACCTTCATCGAGAAAAAACGTCGCTCTTGGTGAAGTATATCGGACGCCTTGAACGTCTGAAAACGGTGAGTAGACTCTGTCTTTGCTTTACCCCCAGTCTTCGCGTTTTCTATCCTGAACTCCAAAGTCTCCACGTCAAGAATCGATCTCTTTTTTTGCAATGGTCCCAAAGTGCGCAACCTCATGTATCAGAGCGTATGAGTCACCCCGACTCGCTCATCCCTTCGCACTTCACACCTCGCACACGTCAATTGCCTCCACACACCTACGGTACAATTCTCTGGCAGTCCCCAGCCTACTGATGCCCATCGAAAGAAGCTTTCGTTAGACATAATCCAGAAATCTGAGCAACAGCAGCTCTCCATCGACACACCAGGTATTGAGAGGATTCAAAGGTAATCCTTTTTAGTCAAGCGACTCCTTTGAGTCATGATCAAGTCGCTTTTAGCACCGCACGATGGATCGTCCGGCATCACAAACTGCCAGCGCAGGCGTCAGAAGAGCAACAGGATTCAAAGCCAGGCGCTGGCTTTGGTGAATTGAATGTGACAGCCGTCTTCCTGCGGGTGTGAAGACCTCGAGCCGTTGCTGCTGGGCTGTAAACTGCCGCCGTCCCTCCGGATTGCTCGCCACTTGATCTCCAGGACCGCGGGAAGGGCAAGGATTACGCCCATAGACCTTCACGCCTTCCGAAAGGCTCAGATGTTTATGCTCACTTGAAGCGACATGAAGTTCAATTCGCTGAAAACGGTAGTAAGGCAGGTAGCACCACTATCGACCAATCAGAGCGCAGATGAGCTGCCCAAGCCAGTCCGTGATCGCGCCCGTGTGCCGACTCAGTTTTGATTTGGAGTGTTGTGGCGCATTTGCTGCTCGCTCACCAACTCACTTGCAAGCCCAGCAGCTCAGCACCGCACCAATCATGGACGCGACTGCAATTGACAACTACGACGACCCTGTAGCGGAGGCAATCAGTGTTGAACTGACGCTCGAGGCCACGCTCGCGTTCATCGACGGCTGCACTCTCGACAGCGACGAGGAGGCAGCAGTGGATTCAACAACACAACCGCAGGAATCCAGAAGTAGAGCCACCAGCCACAGAGGCAGTGCTGCAGTTGCGTCGCCGCCACTGAACTCGCGCTTCTTTGAGCTCGTGGACACAGTCGACGACGAGAGCGACTCGGAGTACGTGTCGATGGAGGACGCGCTCAAGATGCTCGACACCTGCGAGATTGATGATGAGGCCACGGAAAGCAACACTGGGAGTAGTGGGATCCAGAAGCCCTCAACCAAGTCCTCAGTGGTACGGCAGCAGCAGCAGATGAAGGAGACACAGCAGAAGCTGAGCTTCACGCAGGTGGTGCGTACGGTTTCTCCTTCTGGCAGCAGCGACAGCGACGGCAATAGTGATGCGACCGGCGCCGACAGCTCGGCGATGAGCGCTAGCTCAGTTAAGCCGACTGCAGGTGGCGCCCGGAAGCCAAAACAGCGAGCCATAGCAGCAGTAGCAGCAGCCAAGACTCTCAAGAAACGTGAAGCTGGCGCCAAACCCAGTGCAACGCTCAGAGATACGGTTAAGGAACCGCCAGTAGCAGTAGCAGAAGTGGCCACTGGGACTGATGTAGTCGCAGCCGAGACAGCTGTCAAGCCAAAGAAGAAGCGCGTGCGGAAGCAGCGCCAGGAACTGTTGTACCTGAGGGAGAAGGTCGTGGAAATGCAGCAAGTGCTGGAGTCACTGCAGAAGAATGACGGCCATGCTAGTGAGACCACAAGCAGTACCAGCAGCACGACGATCGCAGTCTCGTCGCCTACCTTAAGTTTTGATCCTGAAGCAGCACTAACACAGCAGCAGCAGAGTCTATCCTTCTCTCCAAACAAGCGCAACAACACAGACTCTCAGATTGACAGCGCTGCATGGGAAGCTCTTGCTGAGCAGCAGCTGAGGGAGCGCAAGCGCGCGGAGCAGGAGAACCGGCAGCTCAAGGCGACCCTCGAGGGCCAGATCAAGCTCGTTCAGAGCCTCGAGAGACTGCTGATCGGTCCAAACGACATTGAGGTACGCTGTCATGCCGCTATCTTCTGTTGTTTGCCATCATGCTTGGTGTGTTCTAATGGCTCTCATTCAATACTTGTGTCTGTCGTCCTGCAGCTTTCCGGATCGACATCTCAGTCGAAGCGCGGCAGGATGCATCTTGGAAACACAAGAGTCGACGATTCGGCGATCCTCTTCGAGCTCAAGCAGGAGCTCGCATCCGCGTACTCGCGCTTTGAGAAGGACTTTGCGTCCAGCCACCTCCGCGAGATGAATGGCGAGTTCAACGACGTCCAGGTGAAGACCACAGCTGAGCATGGGATGCACGTCGAGTTCACGGTAAGCAAGGTCGTGCGGCACAACTTTGAAATCACGCGCAAGGGCATGTGGCGCTTCATGTCCCGCGAAGGCATGAAGAACCAATGCTTCTACTACAAGGAGGTACGTACGCACACAAGCGAGCGACTGTTGGTACTGACAACCTCGCTAACACCATTGGTACGCTGGCTTTGTGTCCCATCTATAACTATAGCTAGAAGAGCCGACGAGCAACTCCATTGCGCGTGATTTTGGATGCAAGCTCGAGCGAAGCCACCGCGACATGGACATCCACGGCAAGCAAGTGCTCAAGAAAATCGAGCAGGAGCGCCGCGACGTCTTCCTCTGGGCCGCCGTCGTGCAGCCCGTCAAGTTCTCCGATGCCCCGTCGAGGAAAAGCATTCGGTTCCGTGATCGCGGTTGGCTCGTGATCCAGCCGATGGAGGAAAGCGATGGCAGCGCCAGCGAGTACACAACGGTCATCAAGACCTTTGTCACGTTCACGCCGGATTTGGACGAGAACATGAGCGCCAAGAGCATGGCGGTGGGCGCGATTACGGACCTGGTCATTGACTCGGTCGAGGGTAACATCCACTTCTGTCAAGACATAGTCGACCAGCTCATCCTCGAGGAAGAGTGGCGCTCGAACCACGATGTGACCATCGCGGTATAGCACGAGACCCCGTTTGCTCACATCGAAGAGGAAAGAAAATCAGCACACAGATGAGAAACGTTCAGCACCGTCGACTTTGCGTGAGGGTGGTGCTGATTGCGATGGAGTATGAACTGAGTAAACCGGCTGGTGCCTCCATTGTCAATCACGCTGAACTGCTCCATGTGCGTCGAGATTTCTGTATGTGTTGCACACCTGCATTGGGTTTGTGCTAGAAGCCTCGTTATGCGGTGAAGATAGTTGTGTGCGTTATGAACGTCTGTAGGTTGCTAGCAATGAGGGTTCTTGTTTGTCCTTCGCTCAGAAAAGTTCGATGAAGCTTTCGATCACAAAGTTGAGCTACACTGAGGTCGAGAACTGCGCCTCTAAGCTTCGTTTCAGTCAACTGTCGTGACTTCAGTCGGGTTCCTCCCCAAAGACTCGCCCACGAGTGCTTCGGGAGCGGGCACCTCATTGAAACTAGGACTAGGATAGTACAGGAGCTAAGGGGACACAACTTCACCGTGAAACAACTTCACCTTGAGCTCGCGAGTTCGAGTTGAGGTATGCTCCCCCTCCCCCGAGGGCACAATAATAGTAGCTACAATACTACACGACATTGATTACATTTGGACCATCATTCCATGTGATTACGCCGAAATATCATTTTCAACCAATTAACGTGTAGTGGATCTGTCTTACCTTCTTCACAGAAAGACTGCACCAAGTCGGACCTGAAAACCAAACAATCGAAACACAACGAACTGAAAGGAAGGAAAAGCGACACAAAGAATGGAGTTCGTGGGCGAAGACCTCGCGGCGCTGGACGCGGCGCTCGCGTTCCTGGACGAGTGGGATTTGGATGCCATGGAAGACGGGCTCAGTACTCTTCACATGGCCACGCACAGACTGTCGCCTTCGCAAGGTAGCGAGAGACAAGAATCAGCAGCTTCGATCGATCAGCAGCACGAACCGCTGCGGCGGATGCTTGAGCCGGAGCCATTCGCTGGTGGTGGTGGTGCCAACATGACACTCCCGATGACCGTCGATACCACGACTGGTGGTGTTGGTGGCACTGCTAGCGATGTTGCTCGTGGAGCTGATGATAGTATCAATGCTGCTGTGGGCGTGAAGAGCGAGCCGTCGTCGCCATCGCTGCTAGACGACTTGGATGACGCACGAACCAGCACAGCAACGTGTCCAGTCGAGGTGGACGACAAGCCGCGCACCAAGAAGAAGCGACGAGACGACATTGCTGCTATCTCACCTATTGCTACTGTTACTACACCGCAAGACCCACGCGCGCTGGCGCTGCAATCGGTGAACTTGCGCGTGAAGCGACGATGCCAGAAGGAGGAACTTCTTGAGCTGCGGCAAAAAGTACAGCAGCTCGAAACGCGACTGACTCAGATCAAGGCCAACAGCCCCACAGACGTGTCCTCGCCATCTGTCGATGGTGGAGCTGCTAACACAACAGGCGCGCTTACATATTCAAGCAGTCGTGGCGTACGAGGCGCCACGCACGAGGCTTCTCGTGCGATTCAGCATCGATCACCGCTGGGACTCGTCTGGGAACGTCTCGCAGCCCGTCAACTAAAGGAGCGCGAACGTGTGGAGGAGGAGAATCAACGGCTCAAGGAAATGCTCGACGAGCACGTGAAGCTTGCACGCAGCCTCGACCGAATCCTGCGGAAACGCACGACGTCTCAGGTACATCGTGCTCATGATTATGTATTCTAGTGTCCTAGGTTCTAGGTGACTTATTATCATGTTTTCTGTAGCGACTAAGCCCCGATGGCATGGTGATCAGCGGCTGCGAGAACCTCAAGGAGCCCCGCAGCCACGAAGATATCTCGCGCGTGAACAATCTCGTGATCGACCTCGAGGGCCTCTACAGCGACATTGACCGTATATCGAGTCGCTTTGGACTCGCGGAGCAACTCCAGACGCCGTTCCGCGACACAAAGCTGCGTACGGAACCCGGTGACGGCGTGTTCCTCGAGTCCATGGACAGCCGCGTGCTGCCGTTCGACATGCGTTCGACGGGCGCGACTGTGTGGCAGTTCCTGGCCGAGGAGTCCGGCGGTCAAGCGCGCATCTACTACCAGAATGTGAGTCCTCTCACTATGGACATTGTCCTTCTACCGACTCATATCGTTTGAACCTACAGCTACTGACTGTCTATCTAATGCGGACGTTATTGTGAACTCTGTCTGTTTACCTTTTTCAGTGCACGAACATGACGGAGGACATTCGGACGTGCACGTACGGCATTGAGGTAAAGCACAAGGAGACGAAGGCTGCGTTCTGGGGCACGTCAGCCATGCGCAAGTACGTCGAGAACGGGCGCATTGTGATCTCGTGGTCAGGACAGTTCGAACCGGTCAAGACCGCCGAGGACACGGACTGCAGCTTTGTCTTTAACCATAAAGGCTGGGTCGACATCACGCCGTCGATCCTGGATCCAAGCGCGGCCGTCGTGATGCAGTCGTACTATCGGATCGCGCCCGAGCTCGCGGCAACGGATATCAGTGAGAGCTCAAATGACAGCACCAATGGCGACCCGAACGAAAAAATCTCGGCGCTCATGGATTTTGTGATTGCCACGACGGACGCGCGGCTGGACGCGAGCCACCAGTTCATCGAGAACCTGCTCATGCAGCGCGCGAGCTCTCAAGAGTCCGCGACGTAATAGGAGAACTGTTGTGAGTGGAAGCCTAGTAACTGAGATCGGACATCGGTGGTGGTGGCTCTCATTTTCATGCATTCAGCCATACACTGGCGGATACTCAGATACCTGGGTGGACGTCTCAGCGCTTGTCGGCTG
The DNA here is from genome assembly GCA_023336215.1 of Globisporangium iwayamae. NCBI lineage: Eukaryota > Oomycota > Peronosporomycetes > Pythiales > Pythiaceae > Globisporangium > Globisporangium iwayamae. Next base: position 5,999 of record JAADWP010000562.1, read on the forward strand.
GTTGTGGAGTGAGTTCAACATCCTCAACGAAGCTCCTCCTGTCTCACAGACCGTGACTATCACCAAGTCGCCGTCATAATCATCCCACCGATGGATGGATTTTTTGCGAGCGACCGAGTGGACTTTTACTAGCACGTAGTTGGAATCACCTGCGGACTCGCGGGTGCCACCGAGGAAACAGCAGTGAGCTGTTTGGACATCCAACCCTGGTTGAAGCTCCAGCGTGTTCGCTGCTTACAACAGTAATCGATATTCAATCGCAACCGGGGAGACTAGGAAAGACTGACGTGAGATCGATTAAGTCTCAGCGAATTAACACTCACCGTACACGTCCTTTCCGAGACATTCTTTGACAGAGGTGACATAGACGTTGACAAGCAAATCGCTTTCGAAAACACCGCGGAGATCCTTTAGTTGATGAGAGTCCGAGACCCGGGTTCAGAAGATGCAGCGAAGCGAAGTCCTTTAGGTCTGCCTTGTGTTGTATCTCGAGAAATGATCCTCTCAAGACACGCCATGTCAGATCCTTTCTATGATAGCCCACCTTTGGAGCGAGCCACATTGCACACTATCACTCTCCCACCAAAGCTTCTCTCCACAGGCAGGTTTTTGCGTGCCGATTATGCGGCTGCCATAGGCGTAATCAAGTTTACTTAGCTTGTCATTGGCTATAATTCACGCTTATTATAGATTTGTGATTGGATGAAACTACATAAAAATTATTTCCACCAATCACCAGACGATAATTTGCATCATAATCATGATTCGACCCGACCCGACCCGAACAGCTCGCTCTCTCCAACGCTCGCTCACATAAAGTCCACTCACATTTCAGTTCACGATTAGGACGGCCAGGTGACGAGCAGACAGAAGTGTGGGCTTGCGTCCCACGTGCACGTGCAGAGCGATAGAGAGAGAGAGAAGGGCCGAACGGCAGAGCCATGAGCTTCCACGTGGCGGACGCAGCGGCCACAACAACAGGCGCTACGGCCGCGGCACCCGAGCTGTCGCTCGAAGAAGCACTCGCGTTCTTCGATGGCTACGACGAGCCCGCGCCTCAGCAGCAGAACGGTGCCGTTACTGGCGCCGCTACCAACACAGGGGCGTTCACGCGCATCCAGCAACAACAGCAATTCCTGCTTCATCAGCAGCAGCAGCTCCAGCTTCAGCAATTACAGCAGCAGCGGCAGCTCCAGTACCAGCAGTTTCAGCAGCTCCAGCAGCTCCAGTTTCACCAGCAGCAACTGCAGAATGCGGCCATGGCAACCTCGACGTCTACCGACGTGCTCATGATGATGGACGATGTGGTGGGCGCAGGCGCTGACGACTTCATCGCGGGCGACGCGTTCATGAGCAGTAGCAGCATGAGCGTCAATATGACTGGTAATGGTGGTGTGAACGCGAATGTGGACTTCAGTATGATGGCGAGCATGATGCAGCCGCTGCACCTCGACGACGCGCTCATGCTCTCCTCGCCTTCTGGTGGTGGTAACGAAGAAGTGGTGGAGAGTGAGATGACGCCCATGCAGACGTTGTTGGCGGCGCCACTGGCGCCAATAGAGATCACGAAGAACAAGAGCGCGCAGACTAAAGGCAAGGCTGGCAGTGCGGACAACAGCCCCAAGCTGCGACAACGCGCGAAGCCCAAGGCCGCGGCTACATCGTCATCGTCTTCATCACCACGGTCTTTAGCAAAAGCAGCGAAGAAAGCTGCGACCACAACGTCAACGGCACTGGTGTCACGAGCAGCTCCTTCCAAGGCTATTGCTACTACCAACAGCAGCGTCTCGAACAGCAGCAGCTCGAGTACGAAGCGCGTGCGTCGCCAGAAGGAAGAGCTTCTGTACCTGCGCACGAAAGTGGTGGAACTCGAGGAGCGGCTGCAGCAGCTCAAGCGCGTGAACGGCGAGACCGGTAGCGCGCGCGGCTCTCCAGCTCCATCAAGCAGCGAAGACACAGACGGCGTTGCCGCTCGAGCGACCAAGGCGTCACCGACCTCATCACCTGTCACGGTGACCTCAAGTCCCGCCAGCAACGCACACCCTTCACCGCCAAAGAGCCGGAAGAAGCCGCGAGAAGAGGACTCGGAGACGGAGGACGACGGCTCGCCGTGCGGGATCTCGCCAGCATTGCTTGCGTCCGTGTGGGAGAACGTGGCCGAGCGCCAGTACAAGGAGCGCTTAAGAGCCGAGCAGCAGAACAAGAAGCTCAAGACGATGCTTGAGGGCCAGATCAAGCTTGCCACGAGCCTCGAGAAGATCCTCAAAAAGCGCCCCAACATGGAGGTACCGTATTGTGTTACCATGACCCAACACCAGCCTTTCAAATCTGCGAACTAACCCTGTGAATGGCAATTCTCTAGGTGCTGTACCCAGACACTGAGAGTGCCATCACCAGCACCGCTGACACTGACAGCAAACCACTCAAGTCGCAGTGCGTGATCACGTACGAGGAATCGGACGAGGACATCTTCAAAAAGCAGCTTGAGGGCGTTGAGAAGGCGTACCCGCGCGTGGACGAAGTGATGGCGGCGACTGACTTTTTCCATTCCGAGGAGCGACGTCACGACTTCCGCGTCAAGGAGTTTCGCGACGAAGAGGACGGCGTGCTCATGGAGTTCATGGCGACCGACACTATGCCCTTTGACCTGACGATCACGGGTAACGCGCTCTGGCGGTTCTTATCGGACGTCGGCGTCAAGAAGCACTGCTACTACGAAGAGGTGCTGTGTTTGTGCTTGGTGGCTACCATGACTTGATGATAGTAGTCTTTGTGTGAAGGACAGCACTCACTCACAATGGCTATGCATTGTCTAGGTATTGCACGCGTCCGAGGACACGTCGTCCAAGAAGTTCGGCGTGCGGCTGAGCGAGGGCGGCCAGAACGTGGACCTGCGCGGGCGGCATACGCTGCGAAGGTACGTTGAAGAGGACCGCGTCGTGATTGTTTGGAAGTCGCTGATGGAGCCGATCCAGCTCGCGGGCGCCAAGATTCGCGGACTGCGCTTTAACGACGTAGGCTGGATGGTCGTGCAGCGGTCCTCCGATATGACCAGCAATTCAAATGGCGGTGGCGGCGCAAAGACGTTCATGAAGGTCTACGGCCAGCTGTGTCCATGTCTCCCAGAGGAGAGCGACGACGCGGACGACTCGGGCCAGGACGAGCAAATCGGCGCGCTCACAGACTTTGTGATCAACGCCCACGAGACCAACGCCGCGCTCTGCATCCAGCTCATCAACGACTTACTCGTGGAAGAAGAGTGGAAGACGACGCTGCCCGTGGCTCTATAACAACCAGTTTCGAGAAGAAGCGTCGTGAATTTAAACAGCCAAAGAAGGCGAGAGAAGACAGCAGAGAAATGACGGATAATGGTAATGGGAGCTGGCTTGCAGATCTTCCTTGCGCGGGAGTGTAGGACAATCGCTCGGATTACCCGACGCCTTCTCTGGTCGTGTGTGATTGGCCCGGACTGGATGGGCGGCAGCACGTACAGTATTCACTGGTGGCTGGATGGGCGGCTGGCGAATTGGTCCTCGTCATTGGAAAGCAGCAGGCGGCGTCACGCTTCTCCCGCGTCTCCCAGTTTACGCCACGGGAAGAAGCTGACAAGTCACGTGGGCAGGGGTGAGTCTGCTGAGTATACGAGAGCACTAGCATATGAATGGATGGATGGATGGCCGTCAGTCTTCAGCAAAGAGAGTGTTCGACTGATTGTGATCATGCTTCGGGTGAGGCTGTAATCCAGCCGCTGTGTTCATCATGTGTCTTGTGTGCGTGTTTCTCGTGTATTGAAGTGGATACTTGTGAGAGCTCGCTTCGCTGACTATTGACGGGAGAACACGCGCTGAGGCACCGCTCGTTGACGCCGACGATTACCTCATCCGCAGCACAGAGAACGAGCGAGCGACGCAACCCACCGAAGGACAGACGATGACAAAAGCCAACTCCGCCCGCCCATCCTGTTTGCGATCACGTCCTTGCTGCAGTTGGAGATCCAGTCGAAACGGTCGTCCAGTCCGTCTCCGTCCGTTTGTCCGTCCACCAGCTTGACTCTTTGCTCATATTTCACAAAGATGACTCGAGTCAACATCACCAGCAACAACAGAGATGACCCGGACGCGCTCGAGCTCGCGCTCGCGTTCGTGGACGAGTTTGATCTTCTGGGGGACGACCAGGATGACGAGAGCAGGCACGACGCCACAGCGGCAGCCGTCGCCGTAACCGACGTTCGCGGCCAGAAGTCGTCTAGAACCCGCACATCCCCCAGTTCCCAAACGCGTAAACCCGAACAAACGGCCACAAGGCCAACAAGAGCAAGTGAAAGCCCAAGAGAGGCTGCGCCGAAAGCGCTCAACCGCAAGGATGAGCTGGCGTACTTACGAGCCAAGGTGCGTGAGCTCCACGTACGTCTCGAGCTGCTACAGAACAGCAGCAGTCGTAGTGAAGGCGCTGTTTGCGGCGATGAAGTGGAAGAGAAGGCGAGCCACACACAAGAACAGACAATGCAACAGCAACTCGGCCCCGTATCGCCCGAGCTTCTCGCACAACACCGCACGATGTGGGAGAACCTGGCGACTCGCCAGTCCAAGGAACGCGAGAAGGCCGAGCGCGAGAACGCGCAGCTCAAGATGCTGCTCGAGAGTCAACTGAAAGTCGCCACGGGGCTCGAGCGCATGCTCAGGAAGCGAGGCAACGTCGAGGTACGAGTGTCAACGCCCTAGATCTTTGTTGTTATCCAGCATGGAGGCTAACTCATCGTTACACTGTCATGTCCTGTAGCTCTTCCGCCCATCCGACGCCTTCAAGAAGATCAAGCTCTGTCGCGATGGTTCGGTCGTGGACGACTCAGCGCTTCTAGCAGAGTCGTCCAAGGAGCTCGACAAAATCTACGCCGGCGTGGATGAGATGCTCCAGAGTACGGGCATTAACGAGATGCCCAGTGTGGGTCACGACACACAGATAAAGAACGACCCGGACATGGGTTGCCATGTGCAGTTCATCGACAACAGCCTGCTAGACTTTGACGTCGCGACCGTGACTGACGCCGTCTGGGCCTTCATCTCCGAGGAAGGGATGAAGAGCATCTGCTACTATCACGAGGTGCGCTTGCCATGACGAAGCTTGTTATCCCGCCTACTCTAACATTGTCGAGTGACCTTCTATCTTTCAATATAGAACTTCGTGGAGACAGACAGCACTTTCGGTCGGTTTTTCGGCATGAAGATCAAAGAGCAGCAGGCGAAATGCGACCTGCGAGGGGTCAACATCACACGCAAGTACATGGGCGAGAGCCGCACGGTCATCACCTGGGTCACAGTCGTTGAACCAGTCGCGTTCTCCGGCGCACCGATCGCCGGCATTCGCTTTCGAGAGTGCGGAGCGCTCGTCCTGGCCCCAGGTCCTTCTTCATCGTCGCTGACTTCAACAGAAGACAACCAGCAAGTGAAGAGCAGGACCCAGATGCAAATGTGCTGCAAGCTCGCACCCGACATGGAAGCGAGTGAGACCTTCGGTGACCCAAGAAATACTGCGACAGGCGGAGACCAGGCGAGTGGTGATGGCGGAGTCGCGGGCGCCGTGACGGACTTTCTCATCAATTCGATCGAGGGCAACATCGCGTTCACCAACATGATGATCAACAAGCTGCTGCGGCCCGCGCATTCTGCTTCGACTGAGCCCCGAGAGTAAATGTGACTGTGGACTAACGTCACCTGAAGAGAGATGAAGGAAACGCTTAACTTCTTGCCTCCATGTTTTTCAAAGTGATTGGTTAGCTTTGTGACTTGGTTCGCCCTCATCAAGAAAACACGAGTTCAGTCAGCTCAGCTCCGGAGCGAAGTGAGGTGAGGTGAGGGTCGCCTATGTATCGTTTGTCCACCGCACGCTCGCCTTTTACGGCCAATAGTCTATCCGTAGACCGAGCTGAACCTGATTACTGCCAGTTGTCTTTCGTGTGCGTGTACAACAGTAGCGGATGATCTTCATAGCCTATCGAATACAGTTTACAGTACCAGCTGCGGTGGTAGGTAGTCCAAAATACTACCTCGCTATCCCTTTCCCAGAGCTACTACGGTTCTTGTAGCGGAGCTTCACATCCTCATTCCACACTTGCGAAATGATGATTCGCGTCACCGCCAGCAGCCGCAGCCAAGACGACTCGAACGCGCTCGCGTTCATGGACGAGCTAAATCTCCTGGGCGACGACGAGCAGGAGCACGAGCACGAACAGGGAAAAAACGAGGGCCTGAGCGACGCCACTGCGGCTCAAGTTGTTGCTCAAGTAATGGCTGAATCCATCGACAGTCGACCCAAGCGCAAGCGCAAAAGGAAGACGGTGAACCGAACGCGCACCTCGCCCCGATTGCAGACGCGCAAGCCTAGACCAACAGCCATAACGACGACTAGAGCCACGTCGGATGGCGAAGATCCAGGTAGCAGTACAGAGGCAGCGAGCGAGTCCCCGGTGCTCACTGAGTCATCACCGAAAGCGCTGGGTCGCAAGGACGAGCTGACGCACATGCGGGCGAAAGTTCGAGAGCTCCACATGCGTCGAGATGCTGCAGTAGCGAGATGCCATTGCAGATCAGTACCGCTGATAAACAAGAGGGAGACGTGACACTGGTCAGCCTCACTGAGCAGACAGCGAAGCACCTCGACCCCATCTCGCCCGAGCTGCTAGCGTGGCGCAATCGTGGGCGTCGTGACGGACTTTCTCGTCGACTCAGTCGACGCCAACATGCGCTTCGCCAACATGATGGTCAACAAGATGCTGCGGCTCTCGACTGCTGAGGAGCCACACACAATGAGCTGGAGTTACGATCGACTCGGTGTCTTCGGTAAAACGAATGGCCAGACATGAGCTTGACACCTGGCGACGACAGCGACGCCGGCCTAAGAACACAGTCACCAAGGTCTACATACCGCCAGCCATTTACCTAGACACTGTGACGTGAACCAGAGGCGAGAGTCATTGGCGTGATCACCGGCTTTGTGAACCTCGAACGGCCTCAGGAGCAGCTCATGCCTGTCTGGCTGGTCATCAGTGCAATACGTCGTTGGGGCTTTCCGATGATATAGTGTAATGACGGCGACGGTCCTCTTTGAGAGGAGTAATCCACGTAATCCATGTTTCGTCTGCCCGTACTCTGTCAAGGGCGAGTGAAATGGATGTTTGAGTGGATATTCCCAGCGAGCGCTGGCTACAAGAAGACTGGTCTTGAGATGTGACTACTGAACTGTACCGACCGGTCCAGAGATAACAGCTGATAGGTAATCCTAGACGACGTTAGTATACGCCACCCACTTTCTCCGCCCAGTGGTCATTTGCAAGCTGACCACGTGAGTGAGACGACTGCCAGCCAATCACGAGCCCGCGCGGCATTACGGGAATATAGCTTGAGTCAACAGCGCCAGCCCTATTGCACGAGATGACTCGGACGCCCTGGAGCTCACACTCACGTTCGTGGACGAGCTCGACTTCGTGGAGGACGAGGACGAGCTCGAGGAACTCACGTACTTGCGAGCAACGGTTCCTGAGCTTCACGTGGGTCTCGAGTTGCTTGAGAAGGCTTCTATCAGTCTGTCGCTTCAGTGGAGTACATACAGTGATACTTGACCATCACTCTCAGCCAAGTTTCAGCTGCTGACATGCAGCGAAATATCAAACCAGTGATTCATTTTCAGCCAATCAGAACGTCAGAAGGAGCAACCAAGAGCAATCATGTGATACCCCGATGTCGGCATCATCATCACTGGATCAGTTCTCCCTCGCCAGGGAGTTGTGGCGAGAGCATTGAAATGATCGCACCAGACGCCACAGAAAGCTCCAGCAACTACGTGAACGAGTGGGCGATGGTGGAAGACGATGACGTGCTCCAGGGCTTGTTCCTCGCATGGGAAGATGACGAGGCGAGTAACGAATTAGTACCAGGCGGGAGGTCGAGGTCGACAGCATCAAGCGACGATCTCATCGCAGAGCCAATATCAAGTGAATGCGCAGCTGCAACAGACACATCCGCATGGGCGACGAGCTCCTCGTCATTGAATCAAGACATCGATGACAAGCCAAGGTTCACGAGTTCGAGCGCTCGCCAGAAGTACACAATGAAGATGCTGCAGAGCGAAGCTCAGCGTCTCAGCGAGACCCTCCAGCGGCTGAAAGAGGCCACCGCTTGCGCCACAGTGTCCAGAGGCCAAAAGAAGCTGTTTCCGAACCATGAGCTGCTAACAACTTCAAAATGGAAGGCAGTCGCCGATCAACAGCGCAAACACGTGCTGCACTTACAAAGCGAGAGACGGCAGCTCAAACTGCGCGTTCTGGACTACAAGAAGCTCGTGAAGGATCTGAAGCGCGCTCTTAGCAAGCGCATCGCCACGCATAAGGTATGCGCGGTGCCCGCTTTTCACATAGTTCAGTACGGGATATATCCCCTAGCTGTACCCTGGCACTTTACAAATACTCTCAAACTAATCCTTGGCATTCTGTGCGTACTACTAGCACCTGAACAAAGCGCTCCAACTTTCGCCAGTGTGTGTGGTGGGAGCAGACGTGTCGTCCAAAGACCGCGCCATCTTCCACGAATTGACAGCATCACTCACCGTTATGCACAAGAACATCGCCAACGTCTACTGGACTCTGCAGACCCAGATCCCAGCAGCAGCATCGTCGCGTGGTTCGTTCCGCAAGTGGGACGTGCACGTTGACGCCTCCATGTCCGTGTTCGTGGGAGTGGTCAACTGCGAAGAAGTGCCATTCGAAAAGTTCCAGGTCGAGAGCGCGATGAGGCTACTGCACGACCAAGAGCAACTAGGTCGACGCAACTACAGTGCGGAGGTGAGACTGTTCTTGTAGTTCATTACCAGCGTGTCTGTGCTCTGGCATAATGGACGTGCTACTTACAAGTGGTTCGCTTGCGTCGTAGGAATTTGGCGGCTCATCAGGCATGATGCTCTTTCAAAGAAACTTTCGGTATCCTGGCCCGATCGAGACTGAGAACTATCAGATTTGTGCCGCGAGCCAGTTGTTCGTGGACGGAGACCACTCGGGCTCTCTATGGGTCGCGACGATCGACACAATCGACGCTCTGGGCAACGAGGCGTTGGGCTTCATGCTCAAGGTGCAGACGTGGACCGTCCTGACCGAGCAGCATGACGCTCAGCAAACAGCCTCCACTTTGGTGCAGACGTACACGAGTATCACGCCGGTGGCATTCCGCGGAAAGTGCTCGTTCCGCTGGGAGAAGGAGACTCTCGAGACGCTCTTGATCCCCGAGTGGGACCGGAGCATTTCGGCTGGACATCAGCGACTAGAGAACGCGCTGCTCGATCAAGTCGCTCAGAACTAATGCCTTTGAAAGCGTTAATTTGGTGTCAGGGTAGCACCTCCACGAGTTCAAAAGAGGTACTTGGATTGGCGTGCGCATGAAGACTCTTTGGTTTGTATCAACATTAATTGACATCAACAGGCTCGATGAGTACAAGACACGGTACTGACACTCCATCAACTGGTTGCAACTCTCGTGCTTTGACGCAAAGTTGGAGGGGGAACCAATTAAATTGCAAGGAAGCCAACAAGGCGGAGCAAGTGGCTCGACTACAGTCCTTCCTCCCCTATTGAAACATGAAAATCACGAGCCAAAATATCTAATTTCAAAGGTTTTGTGCATTATGGAGATATTAGAAAACACAGGCAATGCTGATCGTACATTTCTGTAGTGTCATGATGATGATTACGTGAGGTATATTAAGTATGAAACTCGAGCTCCAATATCCATTCTCTCAGCTACGCTACCCCGCATGGTAGTTTCGACAAACAAAGACGCAGAGGTTGGCTCCTAGAGACCTGTATATTTGTGCTACTCGAAGAGATAGTCGGTCTCCAGGAGTTGGCGCTGATCGAACCAGTGTTGTATATCGTTGTTCATAAGCCTTTGAATGTCTGCACCGGTTCATCTGGTGGTATTTCAGTAATGTCACCATAGTTGCACCCATTGGTCGTGTGACTGAAAAAGCAAAACGAGAGCTTCAGAAACTCTGTGTGTGTGAAAACGATTCAATAGGGGGATTTACCTACAACCCTTCTGCCGCGCATTACAACTTCAGCGAAGTCCTGCAAGCATGCATTATTTGCGCACGCGCACACACGTGGCGCGCAAAGAGCTGGACAAAATATACGCATACTCATTAGATACATTTGTTATGATGCGCTCAAACAAAGTCCCTGAACACCATTTACCAGCTCGTACATACCATCCAGCACTCTAGTGTGTCGCCAGCACTTGTTGGTTGTCATGCTTGTGATTGCTGCCCATACGTCGTTCTACGCCCTCATTGCTTGCTTCTGGCTGCTTGTCATGCGTGCGTGCGTGGTGCTGGCGATCATTCTTGTTGATGGTGGTTGTTTACTTGCTTGGCTGTGAGTGAAAAGCATGTGAGAAGAACGCCAAACGTTTGAATTGCTCAAACTGTTTGTTGAGAGTGTGTGTAATTTGATAATCTATCGGATTTTAAAGGGTATGGTTTATAAACGATGTTTCAATAGGGGAGGAATGACTGTACCTGGTAAACGACCGTGAGAGAACAAAATGTAAGCGTACCGTGTTGCACGCTAAGTATTTCGTCTCTGGTAATCACGCGTTCGCGCCTCATCGAGCAATCCTTCTTCTCAAATATCGTGCTCGTGAGGAATCAATTCGCTCGATCCATTGCCATAAAGCGAGTTGCTCAGCTATCAGTACCAGGCTACCAGGAGTGAAGGAGTATCGGTAGAGGCTCTTCAACAACGCAGAGATGGCGTCTAGTGACCAACGAGGCGCTGCAATAGCAAGAGGAGACGCCTCACCACAAGGCGCTACTTCAGCTGATGTAGGCGGAGAAACAAACGATAGTTCCTGGAAGGAGACCCTCGACTGGCTGGATCAGCTCCTGAATATCGACTCACGCTCGTCGAATGCAGCGGTATGTGATACTGCTGACTGGTTCCCGACTCAGTCGACAAGCCATCGCCCACATACAGCACCTGAGTATTATCACTCGCATGGTATCTTATTCCAGCTTGAGTGTGACGAGCCCCATTCAGCGAGTCGCTTCGTCTGCAATTCGAGTCACTCACCCGTGGTTCAATCGACGTCCAGCGCTCTTCAGACCTCGACAGCGACCGTTCCTCTGGCCGGTACTACCAAGCCACGACGCACTGCACGAGCCACCTCTCGACGTCAGCATTCAGGAGACAAACCAAAGTGCCTGAGTACTATTGACCGTCAGAAACGCGAGATCAGGGCACTGCAGGAAGAGGCAACGGAGCTGGAAGAGCTTGCCATGCATCTGAAGAGTGTCTGGCAACAGAACGACAGCGACGCTGCGGGTGGCGAACACACTGCGCTCTACGAGTCGCAGTGGAAACAAGTCGCCATGTTGGAGATGGGGCGTCTCCAGGCATCATTCGACGAGAACAAAGAGCTGAGAGAGAGTGTGGCGCAGCAGAGGCACTTGTCGAAGGGCCTACGTCGCATCCTCGCAAAGCGAGTGACGCAGTTTGCGGTGAGTTTGCTCTGATTACTTTTATTGTAGCTGTACGTGCATTTTCCGAGGCGTGAGCGACGCTGTGTTTATTTGGTGCTGTGCAGATCATCAGCAAAGCTCTCAAAGATGATCGCGACTGGAGGCTGCGGGGTACCTCGCCTGACGATCAGCAAGTCTTCTCCCAGGTCCTCGCGAGGACGAACGCAATGCTCGCCCAACTCGGTGACGTCGTGCGAGTGCTCGCAATTAAGCTTCCAGCCGCACAAGACTCCTTCAGAATTTGGGAGGTGAAGCGAGCTGCGGTATTCGGTGACTCGCCGCTCGTGTCACTCGAGATGGTGACCCATGATGAAGTGCCATTTGAGAGCAAGACCGTCTACCGTGCTTTGCGAGCTTTGTCTGGAGAGAGGCATGCCCAAATGGGAAATTACAGAGCCGAGGTATGTGTCAAGATCACCGGAGTTTTATAGAGGTCTTTGCTATGGTTCTCGGATGGCTAACTTGCTAGACATCTCGAATGTATCTGCGCAACACTGTAGAGCGCTGGCCTCAACTCAGATACGTGGCTACACACGATGCACCTGAGCTTCAGCAACGATCATTGGTCGAGCGCGAACCACCTTCGGTCGGCGACTCGGTGCTACGTTGACGGAGCCCATACCGTCATCATGACGACTACGTACATCGACTCAGTGAACAGTGACACGGGGGAGCCCAGCAACGAGACCTTCCTGCTTCAAGAGCAAAAGTGGACGATCCTCAGTCGCCAAGAAGGAAGTAGCCAGACAGCGCCAGTCACGAAGATCCAGAGGTTTTCAGCCATCACACCCGAATTCATGCACTCATCTTCAACGAATATGTGGCGCAAAGAGAATATCGAGGCGGTCGTGATCCCACTGTGGGAGAGTGGAGTCGCGGCGAACCAGCAAATGCTCGAAAACACCCTCCTTGAGCAGATGGCGGCGGCATGACTGCTTTCTTCGCGTAGTCTGTGCACTCTAGCGCTAGAATGCAAACAAGTAGGGCAGAAAATCCGTCGTTCTGGAGCGTGTGAGGATTTGTTCATGCCTCGCTCTTCATTGCAGAGTTTGCACTCATGTGTGCGTTGGCCTTTAGGTTTGGAAGTGGCGGCCGACCATCACTCACTGCAAGACTTTGATACAGACAATACTTTCAAATTGATACACAAAAATGACACCAAAACAAAATCATTTTTTGAAGGTCTTGACTTATATAAAGAGATCAACTTTTGCAGAATAAAAGTGCCGTGATAGTCACCAGTTGTGCCTCGACGGCGCGTCGCCCACATCAACAAATTGCAGATTCATGACAAGCAGACACTCGCATCCGATCCAGAAGAGAAAAGGGATTGCTTAAGAACTCTCCCAACGCGCGCAACAAATCCGCCAAAGTCCTGCTGGCTTGGGAGCAAGACTGTCTTTTGCGCACACGCACGCGCGTGAAAAATCCACAGCACAAGCAAGCATCATAGGGTTAGCTTAGTTAGATGTAACCAGCTTCCTCAACGAGTTTGAAGATATCATGGTCAAGGGTACCTCTGTGTCACCAACGGTTTGCAACTGTGGTTTTTGTGACCAACTCCCCAGGCATCTTTCGACCATCCCATTGCTTCTAGCACGTCAACGTACCGCAACGACTCTATCTCTCGCTCCATGTCGTCTCTACCAACCTCAGACACGCGCGCCAGCTGAGCGTCGAACCTGTCAATTACGTAGCGGTTCTACAGTTGGCTGATCTTCATCTTGAACTGCCGGATGATGCCGCCATTGTAAGGATGGACCATCACTCTCAACGTGATGGTCATCAACATTTTCCCTTTCCCATTTTTACAAACATTCAGGATAGCAAAAGAACAAAATAGCGTAAACATCGAGCACGTGCCTCACGTGCTGTAGGTTGAAGATTCATTATAGATAGAAAAGAAATCAAAAGAATCCAGTGGGGGTAAAGGCAAGGCAGAATCTGTGTCCTACGACCCATGTCCTACCCACAGGGCGTCCCCTTGGACAAGAAACAAAGAGGCAAGAAGGCAGGAACAAACAAGCAGGTTCACATCTCTCACTTTCCAATTAACCATCAACAACAACAACCACTTCTCCTCA
>JAADWP010000563.1:0-19636 GCA_023336215.1 Globisporangium iwayamae
CGTAGGTCATTTATCCTGTTTAGTTTTTCCCTTCTTCTCTTGCTTATTGTATGACATACACAAAACAAATACAACGCGAAAATTCGAACTTACGCCGCGAACATACCAATATTTGTATTCCATACTTTGTGGAAGCTAAGAAGCAAAAAAATTAGCGCTTCGTTTTGACAGCACAATTGTCCCAAAATAGTTAAATTTGGGTCAAGGTGGTTGTTCAGTTTTGGGTATTTTATGATGCAGCCTGAAAAACCTTGCGCAGTTTATTGGTGAATCTGTTGATCAATTTGCGCTACAAGTTACGAGTTACGAGGTCGAGCATAAACAGGTCATCACAGATGGCCTGTTTATGCTCGCCCATTTTCTCGACCGCCATTCCCAAGGTTTGCCCATCACAATGCAATACAAGCTGCTCTTCTATTTTGTATGCTAAGAAACACTATTTTCGAACAAATTAGCTCAGTGTCGTGTCGTCTGTCAACTGGTTTCTATTGTGCGCGACCTTCGTGCAACCTCCTGTCGTCTGTCAGAAAGAAACCTCCCGTCTCTCTTCTTCACTATCAGAAATCGCTATTGGCAGCTTCACTATCGGAAGTTGCCTATTATTGTCACGCGCACGCGGCCGGCCGAAAGAAGAAGAAGAAGGAGAAGCGCGGTCGCCAGCACCTTCCTCTCGCTGCCTCTTTCTCCACCTCTCCCGTCCGTCCTGACGCCTGCACGCCTGTAGCTTCGTGTGTAGATACGCAACACGCAGCTCCGACAGCGCTCGCACAAGAACCATGGCACGCAGCAACAGCAAGCGCAGTAGCGCGACCGCAATCACGGTGGCGAGCTCGAGCGTCGGCTTCAGCGCGTTCCTCATGGACGAGGTATCGGACTTCAACGCGCGCTCGCAGAAGAACGGCGCCAAGCCGACAGCCGCCAGCGCAGGCGTGTACAACAGCAGCGTCCCGATCACTGTGCCGAACATCCTGCCCGCGCTCTTGGCACGCAGGCCAGTAACAACAACAGCAGCTACGTCAGCAGTCATGTCCGCCACGCCCGTTGTCACTGTAGCGGGCAGCGGCGGGCAGCGGGAGAAGGACGACATTCCCGTGCTCGAGGCGACCAAGTACGGTGCCTTCCATTCAGATGATGATGACGACGACGATGATGATGATGACGACGACATAATTATCGGCAATGGTGATGACGACGACAGTGACGACGACGACAATGGCGAAGCGGCGGGCCGCGACACGTTCAACGAAGACGTGCCCGTGCTGCAGACGCTCGAGGACGCGCAGGCGTTCGGTGACCGGCAGCGGTCGCTCGGCTCGAAGAAGTTCTCTTGGCGCGAGTCGTCGCGGCAGGTGACGAAGCGCAGGAAGTCGCGCGCCACGGCGATCCGCATGCCTGACCCGGAGACGCTGCTGCGCATGTCGTCGCAGACCGAGTTCAGCTCGTATTCGTCTTCCAGCGGCTCGCTCATCTCGGGGAAGGAGTCGACCGTGACCGTCGAGAGGCAGATCGTGTGCAAGGGCTGGCTCTACAAGCAGGCGGACATTCTGTACGTGTGCTGAGAGATGTTTCTTTTTTTTCTAGTTCTTGGGTTCATGACAGCACAGGTGTACTCAACGTACCTTGTGCATGTGATACAGGAAAACGTGGAAGCGCCGCTATTTTATGCTGGTCAAGCGCACGAACACGAGCACGGGCGAGTTTTCCGCGACGCTCCAGTACTACCGTGGCAAGGACTTCGCCAAGCTGCGCGGCGAAATCAGTCTGCAGGATGCGCCCCTCACGGTCCGCTTCCTGGAGGCGTACGAGACGAAGCGCCCGTACTGCTTTGAAGTTGCCGGTACGGGGTTTTCGTTTGTGTGCCAGGGCGCAGGGGACGAGGACGTGAGCGCCTGGGTGTGCCACTTGCAGAGTTTGTCGGGCAGTGCGGGTGAGATCTCGGCGTCGGCTATTGGCACAGCAGCTGCAGGCGGGCTCCAGCCTGGCGGGATCTCTGGAGGAGCCATGGACGACCGCAGCATTCGGATTGTCGCGGAGCTGCGGCGTCTGTTGCACACGTCCAAGTCGTCCGAGGCGGCAAAGTGTCGAAGCTTCATCAAGGGCTTTGACTGCCGCAGCATGGCTGCGCTGCGTCAGCTGCGTGATTTCCACGCGTCGCTCACGAACTCAATCATGAAAGACCACGCGAGCCGGATCATGAGTCTTCTCAAAGAAACGAGTTCAGGGGAACCGACGTCAAGTGTGAAGCCGCCTGCCGCGATCACGGTCAGCGATGTGCGCTCAGCGGTGTCTCGTCACGTGGAAGAAGTGCTGTTCGTGCCGCTCCAGGACCAGATTCACCAGTTCCTGCGTCGCGCGTTTCATGACGACGAGTCTGCGATCAACCGGAAAGTCCGGTGGCTGCAGGGTAAGGACCAGACGTACTACAACATCCCTTTGCACCAAATTTCGTGGAAGGAGTGGCGCCGAGCGTCGAAGGTGCTGGCGCAGATCGGGAACCTCGCACTACCGTCTGCGAAGTACGACGTGCTCATGAGCACGATCAACGCAATCCAGGGCACGTTTGAAGAGGACCACAACAAACTGACGGACGTCGAGCCGCTCGAGACCGACGACATCATCCCGATATTCACGTACGTACTCGCGAACAGCGGTCTGGAGAACCTCTTGTCTGTGAAGACACTGCTGACGGAGCTGAACGGATCGTGGGCCATTGGCGGATCACTCGACGACGGAGCGGCGCTGAGTATCTTGAACCACGCGGTCGACTTTATCTCCAACGTGAGTATTCCGGCCGTGCTGGAGGACATTTTCAAGGACCAGATTACGCTCTCGATCGATGGAGATTGGCGTCGTGTGCTCGAATTCGAAGCCGAGCCGACGTACCGTTACGGCGCAATCGTGCACAATATCTCCCCGCACGGGTACTCCGCAGTGGGCACGAAAATCACGCGCGGGTTCGTCCTTGTGACTATCAACGGTCAGAATGTCGTGCTGTGGCCCTTCCAAGACATCGCGACCCTGCTGAAGGAGTCAACGCATCCCCACCGACTGGCGTTCATTCCAGCGAGCAGCTACTTCAAGATCCTCACGTCCAACAAGTCGCTGTGGAACGTCGCTCTCATCCACGCCTGCCAGCGTGGCGATGTGTGCAGCGTGCAGATGCTCCTAGCGAATGGCGCTGACGTCAACTACGTGGCTCACGAGTGTGGTGGGAACACGCCGCTGCACATCGCTGTCAGCTCGCTTCACTTCAACGTGGTGTCGTACGTCTTACAGCATGGCGCCAAGGTCAAAGCCATCGGCGAATGCGGACGCACCGCGCTCCACATGGTCGGCTCTCCATGCACGCTGCCGTCAGCCTCGTCTTCGTTTGGCGCTTCGTCTACAGCTGTCGGGAGTACGCTTCGAAACGATATGAATGGGTCGTTCCGCCCAGCAGACAAGATCGTGATGATCATCAAGAAGCTGCTCGCGCACGGAGCAGAGCCGGAAACTGTAGACATTTACGGCAACACGCCGTTGATGCTGCTTGCAGAGAAAGGATGTCTACATGGAGTCGACGTGCTGATCGAAGCGGATGGGCACCTGGATCTGAACGCACGAAACTGGAAGAGCGGCATGAACTCTTTGGCGCTCGCGTCCCGCGCAGGCAGGTATGGAGTCGTCGAAGCGCTGTTGGACTACGGTGTTCAAGTGGACATCTTCACGCTGCGCGGCGAATCGGCGCTGCATTTTGCTGCAGGCATCGCGCATCGAGACATCTGTAAGATACTGGTGGAGAAGGGATGCAGCATCGAGGCGCGAACGAACCAAGGGCAGACACCGCTCATGCTCGCGGTCGGCAAAGGACATGGGCTGACTCCGAGCGGGAGCTCTGCTGTTCTGAAAAGCAAAGCGCACGTGTCGGATCTCCGCAGCAGCAGCACGCACATGGATGAGTCGTCTGTGATTGAAACAATCGACTTCTTCCTGGAGAGTGGCGCGGACAAGGAAGCGGTCTGTGAGCTCTACCGACTGCCGTTGCACTACGCTGCTTTGTACGGCGATCCTCACATCTACGAGCACCTGCTGGCGAAAATGGACAGTGGTGCGGCTGGAGAGATTCGAGACATCTTTGGGGAGACTGCGAACTCAATGGCGGAGCTAAACCGTCCTTCTGAGGCTGCGAGTGACATCACGGATCCAAATGCAGCTGGCAACGAGGAAGGTATGGAGGACGACGAAGAAGACGAGGACGACGACTCGGATGATGACGATGACACTGAAGACATCCCGATGTCGCTGGACGAGTGCAAGAGTGTGAATAGAGAAGCAGTGGTGTCCAACGATATTGTAACTGAGGAGCGTGACGGCGTGACCGAGATTGTTGCGGGCACTTTCAAGGCGACCGTCGAGATGCTGTTGCAAGCTGACATGTACCGCGTGGACGAGATGGACGCGTTCATTTGGTACTGTGAATACGGCAAGTACTGTCGCGAGATGGTCGATTTCCTGCGGGTATGTTATGCTGATGCTGATACGGGTGAAGAAATCTGAGGAGAATGCAGGGTTAACTGATGGTGTATGATTTTGTGTAGGAACTGTTGGAGCGTCATGCCGGAGCACCTGAAGAGTTCTACGTTCGGCGAATGGTGCTGCATGCGCTCGACAAGATCGTGCAGAACATGAAGCACAAGGTGGAGTGTGACATGGACGACTGCAATTACATCAGCGATTTCTGCAGCGAGTTGTTTCCGTTCTCGATTGCAGACGACCCGCAGTGCGCGCAGTGGCTCAGTGCGTCGCTGCTGCCACTGTTTGTCGATGCGTGTCGAACCCAGCGGATGCAAGAATTCCAGATCCTTTCGTACTGTGAAGAAGAGTACACGTCCCTGAAGCAGTTTCTGGTCTTCGCGAAGCAGAGCAACCCAGGCCTGAAGTTCCTAGATGACGACCTTTTCGCCACGGCCAGCGGTATCGAGATCATTTCTGAGAGCATGCGGAGACGCCTGTCGATTGCGGGAGTGTGGACTGGCGACTCGAAGAGATCTTTCGTCGTGAAAACCGACGAGAATGGGCCACCCAAGATAGAGCGTGCGACCAGCAGCACCGTCACGCCATGGCAGCCGCCTGGTTTGAGTCGCTCTCTCCACAGCGACCGAGGAAGTCGAGCGTGGTGGGTTCTTCTTTCCGGATTTTTTTTCCAGCGCCGTTGGCAGTTGGATGTCATGTACTTATCGTGGATTCAAATGTGCTCGCAATTACAGGATCCTGGATATTGACGCGACTGTCATCGCACAGCAGATCACGCTATTCCAGCACTACCTCTTCAGCAAGATCAAGGGTGCGTGCGTGTGCTTTAGTGCGGTGTTGGCTCTGTTGTCTGGGAACTAACGATTTCTTGCGTTGCTTCGTTTTCTATGCAGTGTCGGAAGTGCTGGCGACCAAGAAGTCTGCGGAGAAAACCCCGGCATACCAGCGCCTTCGGTTGCTACACAACCACATCTCTGTGTGGGTGGTCAGCCAGATTCTCGCCCGCGATGATGTGGACCAGCGAGCTGAAGTGCTCTCGTACTTCATCAAGGTACGACCGATTTACACGTCTTCGGTTCTTCAATCGTTTTTCTCATCGACTCATCGATCCATTTTATTTAATGATTTCTTTCGTCAGGTTGCTGGAGTGTTGCTGAAACCGCTGCAGAATCTGGATGGCTTCATGGCTGTGATGAATGCTACCAATGACTCGTCCATTTACCGTCTGAAGAAGACCTGGGGACGGTTGTCGCCGCAAGCTCGAGACCTGTGGCACGACCTGAAGCTGTATACGGAGAAAGGAGCAAGGTACACCGATCATTTCATTGCTCCTCTAGCTTGGTTCTGGAATGGTTGCTAACAGTTTTGTGTTTTTGTTTGCTCTTCTAGACCACTGAACAAGCTAACGAAGGAGGGATGTCCGCCGCTGATCCCGTATATGGGGGTCGTCATCCAGAACATCATCGCGCTCCAAGAGTTCCCTGATCGCGTCGAGGGCGACTTGATCAACTTCAAGAAGATTCGGTCCATTGGCGCCTTGATCCGGAAGTTCTTGACTTTCCAGAAGGCTGCCTACTTGCTCCCCACAGACAAGCGGGTGTTGGTACGTTTTTCTATTGCTGTGTTTGCTCGACGAGGTTGACATTCGGATGAAAGTACTCACCCTTGTTGCCATGTGCGCTCTTGTGTGTGAATAGGAATTCATTTGTACATCGGTGCAGTATCCGAATGCCGACGTGTGCTTCGCCCGCTCGCTGAAGGTGGAGCCGAGAGTCGAAGCACCAAACAGCGGCTCATGAACTCCGCTTCCCACTTTTCAGTAAAGTACTCCTTACCACCACCACCCCCTCCCTTCAGCTCGCCGGTCAACACAAAGCGACTTCATGATACACTACGTTCCCAGTTTTGCCATTTGGGACCTCGGACGACGGATTTGTGTGAGTCACTTGCTGTGAAGAAGAAAAACAAGAAGAAAAATGTTGAGTCACTACTGCTATGAAAAGCAACAGCAAGCAAGAGAGAGAGAAAATCAAGAGTCGATGAAAGTAAGTGTTTGTTTGTACGTATGAATCCCACATCAATGATTGCTCGTCGCTTGTATCGTAGTCTCGTGTTTGTTGTAGCAGAGTTTGCTCTGGCGATTTACCTGATTCGCGACTCGACTCGAAGCTATTCAGTTAAGAACCGACACTGCCACTACGTACTCCATTACCTAGGAACAGCGTGTATACCTCAAGTGTGATCATCACATCCAGTTCACCGTCCTGAAGCTGTCGATGCGTCGGGTGTGGAAATGTGAGAACGCGAAGTCCCGAATTAGAAGTTTGAACCCGAGGTTTGCTCTTGACGCACATCAACAGTTGGCACTTCACTTCACTTCAAAAGCAAGGCAGCAAACTATAGATAATAGCCCAAACGTTCACGAGATGCTAACACGGGTGTGCGAGTATCGCTTGCTCGCTCGGTGGCGCAAGTCTCGAACTCGAGATTGCTGTCATGGTTCGACTACTTCGCCTGACACCTCTGAAGCAAGAACGTCACTAAAACAAGGATAGTGGCCTTGTGACAACACCAAACTGCCACTATAGCTAGGAACCATCTCCTTATCTATGTGACTATCTGCAACGTGGCAAACAACAACAAAAGGATGCAAGACAGCAGCACCAAGGCAGCAGCAAATGCGGACACGACTGCGCCGCGTCGCCCTCGTAGCAGAAGCCGCAGCAACAGCAGCAGCGGTAGCAGATGTCTGAATGTGGACGTCTTCTCGCTACTGATGCTGCTGGGTGGCGCCTTCGCGGTCATCTCGGCACTACTCGCACGCCAGGGCTTCACAGGACGAGACCACGGTGCGTGTGTGTGCATCCAGCTCAAGCGGCAATAGGAGCAATGCGCCATTCATCACTTACATCTCTACTTGTGCTATGTAGTGGTGGGCATCGATCTCGGCACGACGTACTCGGTCGTGGCCATCGTGCAGAAGAATAACGTGAGCGTGATCCCGGACGCCTTCGGCCACGTGATCATCCCGTCGATCGTCGCGTTCCTGCCAGGCGGAGGTAATAGGTGTTACATGGCACGCTTTATGGCATCTCTATCGTTGTGTATCTCTCTTTGTGTGTGTTGGGATGTGGTAGTAACATGTGTTTCGGTGTGGATGCATACGTGTACACAGAGACGCTCGTTGGACGCCAGGCACGCGCGCACCGCACACGAGACCCCAAGCACACGATCTTCAACGCCAAGCGCTTCATCGGAAGAACGTACGTACCTCACAGCTCACTGCTTCAATGGCGATTACAAATATCTATTCGCTCTAAACGCCTCGCGTAATGGCTACCACGTTGTGTACTGTAGATATGAAGACGTGGCGCAGTCCAAAGACGACGCGCCCTACGAGTACGCTGTCGTACAAGCGCCAGAGGGTGGCGTCTGCTTCCAGCTAAGCGTATCAGAGCACCCGGCATGTGTCACGCCAGTGGCAGTTGGTAGTGCGGTTGTACGCCACTTGCGAGCCATGGCGCATCGCTTCGTGGGCCACGACCAGGTGAGGTACATTCTCATTATCATTGTCTCCTTAGGTCCGTTTTGACAACTCACTGGTTCTACGACGAAATCTATGATGTCATAGATCACCAAGGCCGTGATCGCCGTCCCCGTGGATTTTGACGCCCAACAGCGTGCTACAACACAACAGGCGTTTGTGGCCGCGGGGCTGCAAGTGTCGCGCATCCTGGAGGAGCCCACGGCCGCCGCTATCGCCTACGGACTGCACCAGGACGCGTCCGTGAGCTTCATCCTCGTATTCGACTTTGGCGGCGGCACGCTCGACGTCTCGCTGCTCTTCACGCGCGCCGGATCCATCAGCGTCGTCGACACGATCGGCGACAACCACCTGGGAGGTAAGTCATGAGAGAAGGGAGCTTTTCGTGCATGAGACTTTGCACCCCCTTGCAGCCCAGGTTGCACTGATGCCTGAACGCGGTTATCTCATGCTTTGTACTACCATTTAGGAGAGGACATTGACTCCCAGGTCGCAACTTTTCTCACTCAAGAAATCGCCGCGCGGATCGGCGCAATACTCACCTCCATGGCCTCCGAGATGGAGGAGACCGACAGGTATGACCGATACAAAGTTCTATGTGGCTTGCAACATATCAACAGATTCGGTTATGTATCTAAACTCCGTGCTGTTTGTTCACCATAGTGAACACAATGAAGACCCAGAGCAGCTGCCGTGCACACCCGCGGGCATTCGCCGCGCAGCAGAGCTCCTGAAGCGCACGCTGAGCTCGCAACTGACCGGCAGCGCCTCGTGCATCGTCCAACGCAGTGGGACGCTATTACAAATGGGCGAGAAGGTCACGATCGACGTCACACGTGCGCACTTTGAAGAGATCTGCGGCGAGCTCCTCGTGCGGACGCTCGTGCCCGTGAAAGAAATCATCGAAGCCAATCACATGACGCCCGAGGAGATCGACGCCGTGGTACTCGTCGGTGGCTCGTCGCGTATCCCGTGGGTACGCGAGAACTTGGCCACGATGTTCGACGGCCGCGCGCCATTGTCGGATATCGACCCGGATGTGGCTGTGGCTTACGGCGCCGCACGAGTAGTTGACTAGCGGGTGGCAATCATGGCGAACCGTCCATACAACTAACTGGATAGAGAACAACAAGCACGAAGCTAAACACATGTGCGTTCATTCATCCTTCTTGCTTTCTATGCAGCTGCACGAATCACTCCATCGTTGTCATCTATACACCCTCGGACACGCTTGCTCTCGGTCTCTTCATGAGGAGTCGTCATAAACGCTCACCACCATTGTTTTATCTCCTCGCTTCATACTGACAGGAGTCAGTTCTTAGAAGGTCTTGAGCGCAGTAACAGCTGCACAATACACACGTAACAACACATACTCGTCGTATGAGAACACACAATGCACTAGTAAGCTACCAAGTCATTCAAATGGACAAACTGCGCACCAGAGTCCGCGAGGTCCGACGGCGCGTTGCTGGCGTAGTGCTGCACGAGGTAGTCAAGCGCGAACTGCTGCACGCGGTCGTTCAGGCCGGCATCGTCATGCTCGGCCTTGTAGCTGCGGTGCGCCGCGATGGACTTGGTGCACGCAAGCAGCCCCATGTAGGCGCGCACGTTCAGGTGCTTGTTGATCTCGATCGAGTGCGAGTAGTGCTTGCGCGCCACGCGCAGGTTGTCCAGGCCGCCAAGCGTCGAGTAGATCTGTTGTAGTTGCGTACATGCAAAGCATAGTGAGCTCCTCATTCAGTGTGCTTCATCAAGACTAGGTAATCAAGGGACGCACGTCGGCGAGGCGGCTGTGGAAGATCGCGTCCATGGGGTTGAGCAAAATGAGCTCCTCGTAGCAGAACGCGGCGTAGCGGTACGCGCCCATGGATAAATACGTCTCGGCCAGCTCCAGCCACTACATCAAGGCATTCATACAAAATTCAGTCAGTCCAATGAACTACATAGATGTTCGTATCATAGCAACGGCAAGCTACAAATACGCACAGCAGCCTGGTCGGTCTGGAAACTGCGCAGGTAGTCGTTGAGTGCGAGGATGAGCTCCGACGTTTTCTTCTGCGCCTTGAGGATCGCGATCTTGCGTTTCATCACGATCGCATTCGCAGGGTTCTCGGCCAGCACCTGATTGTAGATCTCCTCCGCCTCGGCGAACTCGCCATGTTGCTCCTGCACACGTATTAGCGATTAACACACAGGTGTTAGTGTTCATTTACTATGGATGACACCATACCAAGTAAATGAGAGAGATTGCCTACCAGCTCCATGCCTTCGAGACGCGCTACGCGCGCGCTCTTTGGGAACTGCTTCTTGAGAGCCTGTTGAAGACGTATATACATTCGACAATAACATCACCACATTCGTGTCAGCACAAGCGGAAAGCTCATGAGTAGCGGCAGCAAGAAGGGAGAACGAGCACACGTACGCTCAAGCACATCTGCAGCGTCGACGACAAGTAAATTCACACATAGGCGACGCACAAGAGGCAGTAGTTAGCAATATGCAACGATGTGCCGTCACGAAGTAATTTACAGATCACCACGTACCTCCGCGAGCTGCTCGTCGTGCAGGTCCAGCGCCGCGATGAACACCTGCTCGTAGAGCGACCAGACTGCACAAGCACACATACATGACATACCAAGCATTAGCATATAGCATATAACGCAGTACACGACTCCCCCTCCCCCCCTCCCCCCTCCCTTTGTCCCTCCCCTCCCCTGATCCAACGCAAAGCGCAACACAATGAATGCCACGTACTGTCGCTGCCGAGCCCCCAGCTGTGGTTCTGCAGGAGAAGTTTGCCGAATTTGGCGACCACACGCGGCGCGCGCAGCTTTTCCTTACGCACGTACTGAAGCAGCTCCACGTACGTAGCGCTGCTGCGCTTGCTCTCGGCGAGCGCCACCTTGGCGTCCAGGTCCGTCACGCCCATGCTTGTCTTGTGCTTGTGTTGTTTGTTGTTTTTCACACACACACTAAAAAGTGCCTCCCGGGTTGTAGACGATCAAAACATATTCCGGTTTATACTTCCTATTTGTAAGCTACTTGATAAATTTCAAACAACCTGGACTTGCACTTTTATGCATGAAATTAGACCAACTCCCTTGGTCGGGTCTAAAACACGACTAAACACGACGCAAGGGCTAACTCGATGACAACCGAGCACCCAACTTCCTTCCTGCTTGGACTGTGCGAGGTTGAGTCCGACAACCGTTGGCAATACAAAGAATGGCTGGACACGACACGCAGCCATGTGAAGCACAGTTCCAGCGTATTTTGCTCCACGTCAATTCCAACAAGAAGGCACCTACCTCGCGGGAGTTGGTATCAAAGAGCGATCTGCGAGGTCTCAGATCCACAAGTCTGCTAAAAAAAAGCCGTCTACTTTCATTTCTCTGCAGCTACAGCTAGACTATAAGAGCGTCTCGTGGCAGCAGGTCGAGTCCGTGCTGCCGAACAAGCGCTTCCAGCTCTTGATCGAGCGCTTGTTGTCGCGGTCGACGCGCCACTCGATCACGCGCGCGCGGCGAGGGAAACCCGAGGATCCATAGGCGACGCCGAAACCAGCACCACCGCCGTAACAGAGCTGTACACCCTGGCGCTTGTAACAGTACTCGTTCACGTGATCATGGCCCACGAACACGGCCTTCACCTCATTGCGCTCCACCAGCGCACTGAACATCTCGGAGTGCACGGCAGAAGATGAGACGGCCTCGTTCTTCTGACCCGTGACGAACTGCGAACCGGAGGCAGCAAAGTTATGCTCCTGCAGAGGGATGTGAAAGAACATGAGCGCTGGCAGCGGCGTGACGCGCTTTTTCTGTGTTGCGATCGACAGGTTGCGGTAGAACTCGACCTGGTTGGGCTTGATCCAGTCGTAGGTTGACTTGATGTCTGGATACTTGGTCAAGTCCGGGTAACCGCCCGAGTCGAGGAAGTACATGTTGAAGACTGGGTCGTTCGTGTAACCCCAGGGGCCGTTCATTGGCGTCTGGACGCTCAGCTGGTAGTTGCCCACGCCATCGATGTCCGTTGGCCCGTGCTCAGCGTACGAGTAGGTCTTCTGCATCACCATCTTCATGATCTCCTCACGCGCGAAGCCAGCCTCGTCATCGTGGTTGCCAAAGACGACGGCGTACGGGATCTTGCGCTGCTCTACACCCTTTGTGAACGCATCAACGGCCGCCTGGCGCTTGGTGGCGCTCGACGTCTGGACGTTGTCACCCGTGAAGACGACAAAGTCGGGCTTCTCGGCGTCCAACAGCTCATCGACGAACTTGGACATGAGTACCTCGGTGCATGGCGAGAACCCACTGGGCAGGTTCGTCGGTGGGTCGCGGCACGAAGCCTTGGGGTCGCCGGAGAAGTGCAAGTCGGCCAACTGCAGGATCTTGAACGCGAGCGAGGAGCTGTCTTCGCCGTTGTCGGTCGTCTTGCGTGCGACCAGCGGTGGCTGGTTGACGGAGGTGGCCTGGGTTGAGGAAGGCAGGAAGCAACCGCCGAGAGCCAGGAAACTGGTCGCCAGCAAGGTCAGGTGGCGCGTGAGCATGCTGCGCGAGGAGTGTTCAGGACGAGGTAAAAGGAGGAATGAGAGCTTTGAGCTGCTGCCGCGTGTCACTTTTTAGACTTCCGTTACGGAGGATTGCCGACGTTTCATACATCCAAGTCAAATCAGCAACTGCTTTCGATTGTCGAGTCGCCCCAAGAACTGGTCGGCAGTTGAAGTACTGGAGCACTGGAGTAGTGTTCGAGTACTAGATGCGAGAACTCAGGTAGCCAGCAGATGTTCCCCATAACATGCTAGTCTGAATCTACTTTAAAGAAGTGACGACGACTGGGATACCCTGTGGGAAATCAGAAACGTCTGTAGCTCGTACAGCGTAGCGAGTACAGAAGGCACAAGGTCGTCACACACTCACACTCCGTCCGAAGTGGAGTGTGACTCGTCTGAGCGTGGACAGCCGAAGACACGAGGTATTGCTGATTTGATTTGAGCGTGGGGAAGGAGCAGACAGAGAAGCATGCGAGATCGAGACCCGAGGTCTCAAGGGTATATGCACTGCACCAGCAGAAGAGTCCAGGTGTTGGTGGATACAGTGTGAACTCTGCATGCATATACCTTGTCGACTTGATGCCTCATCGAGATCTGTTCTTCGGAGCACGGCGCAGCGTGGCGCTTGCTCGGTGAGGCTTTGGACGCTCAGAGGAGGAGTCGACATATCATCACCAGGCACACTCTGAGCCGCCGCGAGCGTGGCGAGCTGGGAAATCAGCACAACTAACAGCAACAACAGGAGGCAACGCGAGCGTGACGCTATCGAACGGTGCCGTCGTGGTCTATTCTCTGCGACCTGCACGTCCCCGGAGGCGTCTGGCGCGGAGCGAAGGTTGTGTGGATCGCCTAACAAAATTGGATCAGCTGCGTTAAGTGCGCTTTGTTTGCTCAGCATTTTGAACATGATTTTGAAGCTTCTTCGACACATTTTTGAAAAGTTTTTCAGACCGGCAACACCATCGAAACGTACGTCATCCGAGTTCCACGAGCGACTCTAGAGAGATGATGATGCATGCGCGTCTACTTCTGTCGCGCTCCAAGGTGCTCTCTACACGCGCCAGCGCGCCCGTTACTGTACTGCGCTTGGTGTCCCGTAGCAGCAGTAGTGGCGTCGCTGTAAATGCTACGACCACAACTGCCGGCCGCGCGCTCTCGACGCTCACGTACATGCCCAAGCTGCACGCGTCAATCCCCGAGGACCTCACGTCCATCCAGCGGCTCGTCAATGAGTTCGAGGTGCGTGCGTGAGAGCGTGCATTGCGCTTTGTCACTATGCACTTCTCACTACAGTGCTCTTATTGCCAAGTGACCGTATGTGCGTTTGTGTGCGTGTGTATGTGCAGCGACTGGTGCGGAACTTTGTGCCAGACCCGAAGAGCGACTCGAACGAAGTGTTTGCGAATAACCACCTGCGGTGCGTGTGTTCAATCACAAGGGCATTCAGTCGTGCACGACACTCCTATCCGTCTACACGCTCGCGTACTCACCCTGTGACTGCTACCTTTTCGCGTGTGTGTGCGTGTGTGTCGTATACAGACTCTCCAACATTGACGTCGTCGGCTTTGGTGAGCTTCTTGTCGCAGTCCTTACTTCAACCTGCATGTCGTATCAGGACACTAACAACTGAGTAATGGCTCGTGCTGCCGCATACGATAGACTACGACTACACGCTCTGCCACTACACCGAAGAGCTCCAGCACCTCATCTACGCAATGGCGCGCGACTACATGGTAAGCGCCATCCGTAACGACACTAGCCTATTGGCATTATGTTTTCAAATACCAACTGACGTATAAACTCACCTTGGTTCTCGCCAGGTGAACAAGCTCCGGTACCCCGAGGGCATCTCAGTGCTCCAGTACGACCCGTCGTTTGCGATCCGTGGGCTCACGATCGACCGCGAAAAGGGGCTACTGTGCAAGATCAGCTCGCACCAGAAGCTCTGCTACACAGGCGTGTATCGCGGTCGCCAGCGACTCTCACGTGACGAGATCATGGAGCTCTACGCCGGCTCGCGTCACGTGTCGATCCACCACCGCGACAACAAAATGGAGCCACTCAACGACCTCTTCAGCGTCGCGCACGCCTGCCTCTTCGCCGACGTTGTGCAGTACCTCATCGAGGCCGACATCGAGTACGAGCCCATCGCGATCGTCGAGGACGTACACGCTGCGATCACGCAGGTGCACGTGAGCGGCCGCATGCACAAGGAGGTGGCGCTGGATTTGCCCAAATACATCGAGCCCAACCCGACGCTGCTGCCGTTGTTGCAGCGCATTCAGGTGAGTTTCTGCTTAGCCTGTGGTGTTTGTCGGAGTTACTTTGTATAACCAGTATTGCGTGTGACTTGGAATGCTTGTAGGAGTCGGGCAAGAAGATGTTTCTGTGCACGAACAGCTCGTTCCAGTACATCGACGCGGGGCTCAAGTTCATGATCGGCGACGACTGGCGCAAGGTACGCTCTGGTATCTCCTCGTTGCTGTACATACCCGCATCATCTCTGATGTCTTATATATGGCGTTTGGCTAATATATCGACTCTTGAATCCAGCTGTTTGAGGTCGTGATCGTGAGCGCTCGCAAGCCGAATTTTTACACGCGCCATCGCGCATTCCGACTGCTCGAGCCTGACATCAAGCAAGTCCAGGTACGTTTTTCTATTAGCTTCTGTTAGTTAACCTTTAGGTTGCGGGCATGAGCGCCGGTAATGTTTGCTCAACTGTGGTGGTTGCGATGTGTTAGTGGCAAGCGGTGCGCGAGCTGAAGCCGAACCAGGTGTACACCCAGGGAAGTCTAAACCACCTGACGAAACTCACGGGCTGGGACGGCAACCGCGTGCTCTACATCGGGTACTGTATTTGCTTTTGGAATAACTCGCTCCAGATTAGTCTCGTTCTCGAGCCTCACACCATCGTTCTCTTGTCTACAGTGACAGTCTCTTCTCCGACCTTGTCGAGCCATCGCGCATCAACGGCTGGCGCACGGGAGCAATCATTCGGTACGTTTGAAATCCTGCTAATGCTATGTGAACATGATGATCCCCATAGACAGAGTGTTGCTCATCTCGTTTCATCTACTCCTACTCGTCTGAAAATAGTGAACTCGAGGACGAAATCAGGATCCAGCGACAGCCCGAGTACCAGTTCCTCGCATTCCAGGTACGTTGTTTTTGAAAGTCTCATTGTCGTAGCTTATTAGCTTATCCTAGCAATATCATTCCGTTGGTAAAACCACAGCTCAGCGCACTCGAAGAACTCATGCGCAAAATCCAGAACGAGCTCCGACGCCAGTCGCACGCAGAGGTTTATCCTTAATTCCTTGCATCCTGTATTGCTGCCTTGTATCCTAAACCTTGCACCTTGTCGCTGCCCTGGCTTTACAGAACCACGAGTTCGTGAGCCACCTGGTGGACATTCACGAGGAGCTCCAGGACACGATGGAGAGCATGATCAACGCGAACTTTGGCTCGGTCTTCCGCGCCGACTCGTACCCGTCGCAGTTTGCGATCTTCGTGCAGCGCTACGTGGATATCTACTCGGCGCGGCTCGAGAACTTGCTCGAGTACCCGGATAGCCACACGTTCTACCCGGAGCGCCTGGGTCTACCCCACGAGCTGCG
Organism: Globisporangium iwayamae; assembly: GCA_023336215.1. NCBI lineage: Eukaryota > Oomycota > Peronosporomycetes > Pythiales > Pythiaceae > Globisporangium > Globisporangium iwayamae. Next base: position 16,226 of record JAADWP010000563.1, read on the forward strand.
CGCGCACGCGACCAGCCACTTCACGAAAGACCTGTAGACTTGTTGCCTGACAGGCAGCCTAGATGCTGGAACAATTTTGCCTGTTGCATTCTTCCTATAGACTTGAGAGCAAACACTGCAAAAAAAATGAACTGGTGTTCCTCGGACCTATCCATACACAGTACGAGCTTCAACTCGCAGCTGTCGTCGTCGAAGACGTGTTGCCACTGGTGGACTCGACCGCCTGCTTTTCAAAGCGGCTCCTGCGCCTGTGTGGGACTCGTCTGCTGCTGCCACGAACAACGCTCGACGAGGCGTGGAGCTCGTCGAGACTGATAGTGTCTGTGATGGTGATAGCGTGGGTTGTTAAGGACTTGGGAAACCTCCGTTTTCTTTTGCAGCTCGTTCCAATCGTCTTAGCATCCCGTCGCTCTTAGCCTTCGGCCCGAGCTTGAGGTTGCTTCAATGGCGCTTGAGCAGTTCTAGTAATAAGAAGATGGGGTTTTAGTGTTGTTTAAGGGTTGATATAATTCTGCAGAGGAAACTACTTTATGCAGGTTATCAATTGTAATAAGAGTGATGAGACGTACTTGACGTCATCTCAGTCATCCATTGGTAGTTTTTCCCACAAAGCTCCTGAACAAGGAACAGTACCCATTATCTGTGATTGTCGTCAATTCGTGAGTCAGACGAAGAAAGAGCCAGCACCTGATTTGATTGATTGGCGTCCATGAGCAATCAGTTACACAGTGAGTAATCAGTTGCATACAGCTTTGCCACCAGCCACACACATCACAATGCAATTCCACCCGTGCCTGCGGACGAGCGCATTGCATTGCATTCTTCGTTTTGCCATTCCTCTCCTCCCCACACGGCACAAGCACAGACACAATAGAGCACCATGCGCCACGTGACGCTGCTGGCGTCCACACTGTTGCTCCTCTGTGGCCTCCTGCCCGCCTCTCTCCATGCAGCGGACAGCAAACCGCCCCTCGTCGCGCGCGCCAACAGCTCCTCGCTCGCGTTTAAGATCCTGCAGTTGGCCGACTTGCACTTCACGGGTGACCCGACGACCATATGCCTGAATGCGCCAGAGAACCTGCCCAGTGAAGACTCGCCATGCACTGAGGCGCTCATGTCCAAGTTCGTCGATGAGCTGTTGGACGCCGAGAAGCCCGACTTTGTCGTCTTCACAGGCGACAACGTCCAGACGTCGAATGTTACCAAGCACCAGGCAGCCGTCGACGCGTTCACAAAGGGTGTAGAGCAGCGCAAGATCCCGTACGCCGTCGTCTTTGGCAACCACGATGACGAGGCTGGCTTCGCGCGTGAGGAGATCATGAAGATGGTGATGCAGAAGACCTACTCGCACGCTGAGCACGGGCCAACGGACATCGATGGCGTGGGCAACTACCAGCTGAGCGTGCAGGCACCAAGCAGCGGTGCATGGGGTAGTGCGAATGACTCGGTCTTCAACATGTACTTCCTCGACTCGGGCGCCTACGCCAACCATACCAAGTATCCAGACGTCAAGTCAATCTACGACTGGATCAAGCCGAACCAAGTCGAGTACTATCGCAACCTGTCGATCGCCACGCAGAAGCAGCTGGCCACGCCGCTGCCAGCGCTCATGTTCTTCCACATTCCTCTCCAGGAGTTCAACTACTCGAGTGCCGACCTGGCGAACGTGAACGGAGCAAAGAACGAGGACATCCAGGCATCCCAAGTGCACTCCGAGATCTTCAGTGCGCTGGTGGAGCGCGACGAGGTGAAGGCTGTGTTCGTGGGACACGACCATGTGAACGAGTACTGCTTCAAGCGTCAGACTGTCCAGTTGTGTTACGGCGGCGGTGCTGGTTTCGGTATCGCCTACGGGTCCTCAGACTTCCCCCGTCGCGCGCGCGTGATCGAGTGGAGCGTGGACAGCGACAACAAGCGCACGATCAGAAGCTGGAAGCGCCTGTTCGGTAGTGTGAGCGAGACGTGTTGCCACGAGATGCTCTTCAATGGAAGCGACGCTGCTGGGACGAGCGCGCCCCAGGCGACGCCAAGCAGTACGGGGGCCGCTACTAGTGGAGCGGTGGCGATGGATCTGCGAACTCCGCTGCTTCTATCGGTATTAGCCGTGTACCTGACGCGAGACTGAGCACATCGAGCAGCAACTGCCTGTACCAAGTTAGTTACCGTAGCTACAACCTACAGAAGCCTGGAATGAGGTAGACGCCTTGCACCCCTTGACACAGTATAAGGTGCAGATGACATCGATACCAGGGAATAATCGAGGGAATGGCTGGAGCTGATTCGCCTCATCATTCATCAAACTTTTCCAAATAAAGAGACTCCAAAGCGAGCCACAGTGCATGCACTATCGCACTTGAGTCCAACGCCGAGCTTGCTTGCCTGTCCAACGGAGCGATCTGCAGAGACGGATGGGTTCATCTAGTGCAGACACCGCACCACACTGGCACGACTCTAAAAAGTCCCAGTTTGTCACATACCAAAGCTGCAAGTGGTTACCGTTTATCGCTCCGAGTGCAAGGAGTGATTTCCACCTAACTAGATGAGTGAGATCGTACACTCGTCTCGCATCTGAAATCAAGAGACGTTAAGCGTGTTTGATCAACCCGCAGATTTGAATCGACGACGAAAGTCCAGCGGGCCATTCCCGGAGCTGCTGGTGCTCAGGTTTCATTCCTCTGCGCTCCACGAACGTACTACTACTACTGTAGAGAAGTCCGGCTTGATGCAGCACAAAGAGCTCAGTTTCAAAGACGGAGCTCGAAGTGGAGCCTACTGACTTTACCAACTACTCTAGTGAAACAGCCGTGTGCGATACACTAGCTGTCCATGCAAGTTCCTAGTGCTCGCTCACTCACACATGTGCACTGGAATGCAAGCAATAGCTCTCCTTCTTTCAAGATGGCGACTGGGATCGGTTGGGTCGCTGGCATCTAGGATCTCGGGTAATCGCGGGATTCATTGAAGCACACGCCTTCTGCTTGTGGGGGGTCTGAATCAACGGACCAAGAGATTCAGGACATCAGTAAAGCCCAGGTTTTGTGGCGATCGTTTCTGGGTTTACCACTGGCGGTTTGCTCCCCAGCGCCAAAGTCAACCCGTCATCATCCCGTCGCTCCTGCAACGCCTACCCACTTATTAAACATTCACACAAGATCCAAGCACCAGCTACTTCATCACCACGCACAAGACCCTCAAATCTCAACCCGCCAAGTCGAGATACCCGTCTTCGGACACTATTCAAGCATCCGATACTCTAACGTCAGGCAGCAGTGTTCATGCGATGCACCAAGGCGTTGGTCTCCGGTCTCCTGGCTCTCAGCTGCTGTCTCGCGTCCTCCGCCCACGCAACCCCAGTCAACCAGCCTCCTCTGGTCGCACGCGCCAACAGCACCACGCTCTCGTTCAGGATCC
>JAADWP010000564.1:0-19618 GCA_023336215.1 Globisporangium iwayamae
GTGGACGAACGCGCGCTTGGCGTACATCAGATCGAACTTGTGGTCGATGCGCGAGAACACCTCGGCGATGGCCGACGTGTTCGAGATCATGCATACGGCACGCTGCACGCGAGCGAGATCGCCGCCTGGCACGACCGATGGCGGCTGGTAGTTGATGCCGCACTTGAAGCCGGTTGGGCACCAGTCGACGAACTGGATCGTGCGCTTGGTCTTGATCGTGGCCACAGCGGCGTTCACATCCTTTGGCACGACGTCGCCACGGTACATGAGGCACGTGGCCATGTACTTGCCGTGACGAGGGTCGCACTTGGCCATCATCGACGCCGGCTCGAAGGCGCTGTTGGTGATCTCCGCGACCGAGAGCTGCTCGTGGTACGCCTTCTCAGCCGAGATCACTGGCGCGTACGAGCTGAGCATGAAGTGGATGCGCGGGTATGGCACCAGGTTGGTCTGGAACTCAGTGATATCAACGTTCAGCGAGCCGTCGAAGCGCAGCGACGTGGTCAGCGACGAGATCACTTGCGCGATGAGGCGGTTGAGGTTCGTGTACGACGGGCGCTCAATGTCGAGCGAGCGGCGACAGATGTCGTAGATGGCTTCGTTGTCGAGCATCACGGCGACATCAGTGTGCTCCAGGAGCGCGTGGGTCGAGAGCACCGAGTTGTACGGCTCGACGACGGCCGACGACACCTGTGGCGACGGGTAGATCGTGAAGCCGAGCTTGCTCTTGCGGCCGTAGTCGACGGACAGACGCTCAAGCAGAAGCGCACCGAGGCCCGAACCGGTACCACCGCCGACGGCGTGGAAGACCATGAAGCCCTGGAGGCCCGTGCAGTTGTCCGCAAGCTTGCGCACACGGTCGAGCACGAGGTCGACGACCTCCTTGCCGATTGTGTAGTGGCCACGCGCGTAGTTGTTGGCCGCGTCCTCCTTGCCGGAGATGATCTGCTCCGGGTGGTAGAGCTGACGGTAGGTGCCCGTGCGCACTTCGTCACAGACGGTCGGCTCGAGGTCCACGAACACGGCGCGCGGCACGTGCTTGCCAGCGCCCGTCTCCGAGAAGAAGGTCGAGAAGGCGTCGTCGCCGCCGCCAATGGTCTTGTCACTCGGCATCTGGCCGTCCGGCTGGATGCCGTGCTCGAGGCAGTAGAGCTCCCAGCACGAGTTGCCGAGCTGGATGCCGCCCTGGCCGAGGTGGATGGAGAGGATCTCACGCATGCTTGCTGGTGGTTGAAGAGAGAGTGAGAGTGGTGTTTTCGAGTGCTTCGCGGTCGAGAGGAAGCGTTGTGATGGCGCTTGCAGTCAACTTTCGGAATGAGAGAAGGCTACCGCCCGCGTTGCGCGTCTCGCAAAGGAAAGAAAGGGGGCGGGAATTTTGTGCTGCTTAACAACCGCTAACCTTCTTCTCGTGTTGCATTTGAATTTTCAAACGGGAACAGCGAGCCAATCAGAGAAAGAGCGCGTGAAGGGCGGGGGACGTTGTTCTTGAGGTTAACGGGTGTTAAGCGCGAATGGTGGTGGTGGATGCACATCAGAACAACTGGGACGCTGCGGATCGCAATTCACAGATCGCAATTCACGATTGGTAGAAAATAGATATATGTAGCATATTATTGGTCGAAAACAGGATTGAAAATAGATGGGAATGATGGTAGAAAGGTCATCATTCTTTGGTGGAGATGTGTTTGATTTACAATCTATTTACAGAGGTTATGCAAAATCACGGCTGATTACATTACCACGTGCCAAAATCAGATTCGAGATTGAACTGCCAAATATCAGATATCAGAGGTGTCAACGGACAGATCCATGATGTGCAAAACGTCTTATTGAGCGCGCGCCTTCGTCATGACGCGCGAGTGAGTCTAAATGCAGAGAGGACGCGCGCGCGTTTCCCTCGTCGAGTCCTCTGTCTGAGTCCCTCATCGAGTCCTTGTCCTTTAGCGCCTATCGCAGCCATTCAAAAGATGATGGGGCGATGAAGCGGTTGTTCTGTGTTGTGCCCTTTCGCGCGGAACAGAACAGATGGCTACATATCCTTTTAGTGGTGGACACCAGTCGTTTCGGCGAAGGTCTATAATGCCACAAGAACTCTGCGAATGTGGCGCAGTGAAGGGGTCTAGCATCGCTCAAACTTATCCAAAAACGGAATGGAGGGTGGGGAGACAATTGCAGCATGATGCGCCTAGTTGTCCGATACCTCGATTTTTTTCGGCTGCAACGTGTGACTTGCAGCAGCCAACGGCTGCACACGTAATCGCGCAACGTCAACTATAGTCACCCGCTCCAACAGTGGGCTGGTATTTTCACGTTCAACACTGCGCCGTGAGATTAGGCAATTTGAGGATGTGGCGATCTCGAATTTGACATCAGCGCGAGAGGGTTCAGCACAGTTCTGTATCTCGCGGGCTCAGACGTCAACAATAAGAGCTATTAGTAATGTACGTGAGGCTTTAAAGGATTGTAGCCTGAAGGTTTTATAATAACAGCTCCTCCACACTCACTACTTCCTTTCTACTCGTTCTTGACGTGCGCTGGAGCTACGAGGAAGATGTAGACGTTGCCATTTGTGCGCATCACGCCCGGACGCAAGCGAGCGCGGCGCTTGTGCACAACGATCTGCCGGATGTCTTCGATCTGCATTGACATTCATCAATAAGGTCAGCACGTATGTGAGACTGAAGCTTAGCAGAGCAAAGCCCAGAGCGCAAGCCACACGCACCAGTGTCGGATTCAGGTTGAAGTAGTTGTGCCGTATGAAGTGCACGTTCTGCTCCATCCACGTCGTGTCGATGACGTCAATGTCAAGAAAGTCGAGCGGCTCACCCGCATTGTCGTCATCACCTTCAACCAAGTCCACATCCGAGCGGTCGTTGTACGCGTACGAGACCACATCCGGGAAGTTTGCTTGTCGGTTCTTCTCGACCGCCTCCTTGCCCAGATCCAGCGCGAAGCCGTCGCTTTCCCGCATCCGCACTCTCCATCGGGGCGACCAGCGTGTGGGGCGTTCCCGTTCTCGTTCGCTGCTATTCTCGCTTCCCAGATCGCGGTGCAGCATCTGCACGCGTTTGCCCATCGAGTACACCAGTGGGGCCAGCAGATACTTGCGTAGCAGCAACTCGGACCAGAACAACGCGCCGTCCTAGTTTCAACAAGAACAATAGAATTGATAAGTGAGAATTCAACACAATGGCTGGTTCAGGTGGCTCGCCCCTTCACACACGTACATTTGAGTCGGCGTAGACTGTAATCTGGTGACAGAACTTTCGACATTGATCGTATCCACCGTTGACGCGCACAAAGTCGTCGCGTGGGAAGTCGGGATTCGAGAAGATTAGACTGGTCAGTCGCGCTTTTCGCTGCTGCGTCTTCAACGTGGTTGAGTTGAAGGACTCGTTGTGCGTCTGGAGACAGCAAAGTATGTTAGTCTACTTCTTCACATGAGCACAAGGTACAACCTCACACAAACACAATTACGTAGAAAACGTCGTCGAGAAGGCCGCGACCGAGAGAGTTGAAGAAAATTCGAGCCCCCATCGAGTGCGCGATAACGTTGATCGACGAGTAGCCGGCGTCCACGAGACTGGCGAAAAAGTCTCGGAAATCGGTGGCGGTCCGCTCACTCTCGCTTCCGACCGTTTTTGCTAAAAATGAGAGTCAAAGGTGTGGAATGTTAGCAAAGCGCGTGTGTAGGTGAAAAGAATATGGCACGTATGCATACCTGGGAAGTAAGCCAGTGTGCCTCCGGTGGGCCAGCTGAAGATGAACGGATGGATGTGCGTCGGGAAGTTGCCGAGTGCCAGCAGCTGAGCCAACCGCGTGAGACTGTAATCCAGCGGACAATTATATCCGTGGAGGAACACCAGCGCCTCCTTCCCGTCCTGTGCAATGCAGTCAAAACAGTCACCACCATCATTAGTTATACGTCAGAGTTTGGCTATTTGCTAATGGCAAAGTACAAGGTCGTAGCACAATTGGTCACCTACCTGCGCATGATGGTTCGAGCTTGAGAAGGACTCGCCGTCTCGAAATGTGAACGATCGGGTCGCGACCGTTTCGTCCATGGCGCGCACTCCGTCCAGTGGCGTCCTCAGATACGGTAGACACTCGGCTGCTGACTGGGGCTCTTTCTCTACAACACCACTTGTCAAATGGTGTACCTGCGGCAAGAATGAGAAGAACCCGCCCGACACGGAGCACTCGATGCTGTTCAACATATAGAATCCCAGACATAAAATCGATGGTTAGCAACATTAATCCACATAATACCACCAGGAATCGTGAAAGCGACTGTACCTGGCCACACCCCATTGAATACCTTTCGGCGAGTGCTTTGGGATGTACAGCACTTTGTCGTTGCGTGGTTCGGCGCGGTTGTGGCAGAACCCGATGCGCAGGTTGACAAAGCAGTAGCCGCTACCACGCTCCTGGCTCTGGAACGGGCCTACGGGGATGCCGTGCTCCCACTGTCCTCGCAGCTGCTCGCCATGGAACGACGAGTCGGACCAAATGCCAAAACCATGCGGCTGGCCGAGCGCGTCGAGGCCGCCGCAGTACGATACTTTGACGCGACTGCGCTTGTAGAAGCGCGCTATCGAGCGATACGTGAGCGAGTGGTGGCGCTTGCTTGCGACAATGTTCCACCAGCGCTTCGCATTTAAGAAGCGCCTGCGCACGACCCATGGATACGCGTAGTGCGTCACAACGTGAAAGAGGATCGTGAAGAATTCCGCCACGAGCAGCACCGTGAGAATGATGTGCTGCTTCTCCTTGTCGCTGTCCGATGCCTTTGTGCCGAGCCACACGATCGACTCGATCTGGCCCGTGAACGCGAACGTCGCCAGCTCCGCGACGATGATCCAGTAGATGAGCCACCGGATTACGAGCACGATCTGTTCCCACAGCAATGATAACGAGTCAGCTTTCTCGCAGTAAACCAGATTGTTGATGACACAGAAGGCGCAACATGATTCGTTACCTCAACGAACAGGGAGACGAGAAACAGGTTGAGCAAGAGCGCGATCAAGTTGTCGGTGCGTAGGAAGCCCTTGTCTTCAGCTGCCAACATATTAGCAGCAATTGTAATAAGTATGCAGCGATACACCAGTTGCACCGGATAAGCGCCAACACGTACTCGAGGACTTGATGAGGTCGGCAGCGAAGACAGCGACGATGTAGATCACGATGAGCCACGTCACCAGCTGCGTCGATGCTGAGTACTGCAGCATATAGTAACACATGTATGTCAGCAGACGCACATACACAGTAGCGCTTGTCTCATAAGCAACTCACCTGCTTGTACACGCCTTTGTACTTGCGCTGTACGCGGCGCTCTGTCATCACCGCAAACGCTCTACATACCCAACAGCAACGAAGGAAACACAGCGAAACAAGCGTCAGTCTGCAAGCCATGTACACTCCTGCTCCCAACAAGGTGTAACTACACACAGTCATGAGGAAGCACGCGCGCTTGCGTACGTTATATAGTTGAACCCGCTCGCAGCCTTCTCCATCGCATTGCCTGTGTCCTGCTCCGTGTCTGAATCGCCAATGTCGAACGCCTGGAAGCTTTGCCCACTGCTGCTGCTCGTATCGCGCAGCAAGTGCACTGTGAGGTCATTACACCCTGGCGACGACGATGAGGACGACGACGATACGGGCGTCATGTCCGACGGTTGCTGCTGCAGAGCGTTCGGGGGCGCCATCGCTGCGCGCGAGGGCCGTAATGCGCGAGGTTGCTTCTGTTGACTCGGGGTTTCTGTGAAGATAGTGGTGAGCGCAGCAAAGTGGTGCCCCGTTGCGAGAGTGCCATCACTCTACAGATTCATATCGCATCTCTTGCGCCTCAGCCTTCTCAAAATCCGTTTTGGCTATTTGTGGCTGTCTGGAATGCGGTGCTGCTGGTAAACAGGTTGGGGCATTCACAAGAGCAATCGTTTTTCCCCTACGATTAGTCGGCCACCTGAGAAAATCAAACTTGGATGTTGCATAAACATACGAACAAAATGTTGCTGGAACTGAGGCTGCTGCAGCTTCCCATTCAAACAACCTTCCAATTATTGATCACGAACATCTTAACAGCAATATTTGAGGCAAAATCACGATGAAATCATGACGAATTGTGGCATGATTCACTCTCACACATCGCACGAATGCTAGTATAAAGTTGCGCGAATGCAAATGTGTCAGCGTAATGTTGTTTGAATGTGGCCTTTTAAAGGTTGCTTGTGTGTAGACGTACACTGCTGGTCCAAGCACGCAGGTTACTTGAATGTGAGCCTTTTGAAGTGGTGCGCTTTGCTTTGCTTTTGTGCGCATCGTCGCTGCCAATAGCATCTCTGGCGACAATGACGGCGCAACGTTTGACTGGCGGGAGCAGCGAAAGAGACCACGACCACGACGCGCAGCAGCAGACGCAATCACAGTCGCTATCAGCAGCAGTGAGCGCAACTGATAATAGGAAGCAGATGACACTGACCACGAGCCCACGTGACGAGAGCGAGCGCGTCGACACCGGCGAGCAGCGCCCCATGAAGAAGGTCAAACTCAATGGCGTCGCACCCGCGCGGCGACGTGTGCTGGAGCACCCGTACGGCGTCAAGCCCGTGGGCAACTTCTACGAAGACATGGACAAGGGCATCAAGGACTGCCGTGCTCCAGGACTGGGTAAGCTCGCGTTCCTCTCGGACCAGCAGATGATGGCGCTGCTCAACTATTTCCCCGCGACGGACCTCTCGAAGTTCGGCGAGTGCAGCCGGGCGTGCTACGTGTTCAGCTCGCATGACGAGCTCTGGCGCACACTCGTACTCGAGGAGATGGAGGGTAATTTCCAGGCGAAGGAGACGTGGAAAGACTCGTTTATCGCGACCAAATGCGACGGAAAGCGCAAGCGCAAGCCGATCGCTGTGAAGGGCTTCTACTCGGACCTGCTATTCCAGTCGTTCTACTGTGCTGCGGCACCGATTGAGGAGAGCTGGATCGCCGTCGAGAACATTGATCGCCGGAGTGCTAATGAGCTGACGCTTGAAGAGTTCAAGCGCGATTACGAGATGGGAAACCGTCCGTTGATCATCACAGAGGCGATCCACAAGTGGCCCGCGATCGAGAAGTGGACAGACGAGTACCTGGTGAAGACGTGCGAGGGACAGACTTTCTACGCCGGCGGCTACCAGGTGTCCATGGACAAGTACTTGCACTACAGCCGCACGCTGGTGGACGACCAGCCGCTGTTCATTTTCGACAAGCACTTTGCAGCCAACGTCCCGATGCTCGCCTCCGACTACGACGTGCCGCAGTACTTCCAGGAAGACTACTTCTCGCTGCTGGGCGACGAGCGACCGGACTATCGGTGGCTTATCATCGGTCCAAAGAAGTCCGGCTCGACCTTCCACATCGACCCGAACTCGACGAATGCGTGGAATGGAGTGATCCGCGGTGCGAAGAAGTGGATCATGTTTCCACCTGAGGTCGTTCCGCCTGGTGTACACCCGAGTGAAGACGGCAGCGCCGTGTCGACCCCAGTGTCACTCATGGAATGGTTTGTAACTTTCTATCCTCAAATCAGGAAGTTGCCACCGCACATGAAGCCTCTGGAGGGCGTGTGTCGAGAAGGAGAGATCGTGTTCGTCCCGCACGGGTGGTGGCACCTGGTACTGAACCTCGATGAGTCGATTGCGGTCACACAGAACTTTGTGTGCAAGGGCAACATGAAGGGCGTGCTCCGATTCCTGAAGGACAAACCGGACCAGGTCTCGGGTCTGTCCTACGACAAGCGTCCGGAGTTGATCAACAACTTCCGAGCAGCTCTTGGAGAGCACCAGCCGGAGCTCTTGGCGGCGGTCGACAAGGAATGGGAAGATGAAAACGAGCGCAAGAACCGCAAGTCCAAGTGGGAGCTGCTGCTTCAGGGTAGTTCTACTCAGCATCAGGAGACGGCAGTTGCAGATGGAAGTGCAGGCGAGGCGCTAGCGTCCGCAGAGGTCACGGCGACGCCGTCAGCCTTTGGTTTTGGCTTCACGTTCGACGATTGAGATCCAACAGCAGCAACGCCGGCATGAATGTCATCCTTGTCAACTCGCTGTGCTTTCGCTAAAGTATTTTGCTCCCACCTTGTCAGCCAAATCTGCTTTGATGCTGACTTTATCGAGTGAGAAAAGTGTTTCTGCAATTCTATTCGAAGCACTTGAGTCTAATTGGTCGAAAAGGAGTCAGTGCTGCACTTCTGCTTTCAATAGTGGCCCTCGCTTTCCATTTTTCTCTTTTTCCAAATCGCTCAAGCTTGAGAAGCTCAAGAAGCGTGCAACGAGGACGAAGCGAGCGAGTCGAGCGTACCAGTGCGCAGCTATCGATTGACAGTCCCGTCACTGAAGACAGAAACACCGAGCTTAGCCCGTCGCCTTGTACGCGGATACAGACCTCACACGCCCGGCGTCTCCGATACAAGTTACAGAGTGCATACGCGAGAGAGAACGCGCCATCTGCAGACAGGTCAGCAAGAAGAGCGCTAACAGGTGCCCAGAAACAAAAGTGACACAGACGCCAGAGCGAATCATAACGCGGAGTGCGTATTCAGACAGTAAGGGGATTCATAGATACAGAAAAGCAACATGACGTGCGTCGAAGCGCTGGACGACTGGTTCACGTTCGTGGACGGCAAGAGCCAGTACTACCTGCGGCGGACGAGCTCGCTGGCACACTTCAGCCGCGGACAGCTCGTGATGTGGAAGCTCCTGTGCGCGACCATCGTGTACGTATCTCTCCATTTATTTTGAGCCCATTTGTTATGTTGGCCCGGGTCTGACACGTACCAATTTTGTTTGTATTGAGATAGATTTATCCTCTCGGTATTCCTGCCATGCATCGTTCTGCCCTGGGAAGGCTTCACGAGCACGGGGAATGAGAAGATCCCGCCGATTCTCTACCTCGGACCATTCACGGCACTCTTCACAGTGATCTCCCTTTGGGTACGTGCGTGCAGTGTATTACCTCTGCGACTCTATCCATTTTCAAGGTCTAACAACTTGCTTTTGTTTCGATTCAGGTCTCCGCTGTTCATCTGTACCAGCCAACGTTCACTGGCCCTCGCTTCCTGTCGTACCACAAGAAACCGTACGCGTACTCGTGGGAAATGCTCGACTGGATATTCTACGAGTGCTCGACCACGGGCACGCTCGTGGCGTTCTTCAGCTTCTGGTGCGTTCAACCCTACTTCGCTGTCGCTTATCGAAAGCCTACACCGCTCATGCATCTCTGTCCATTTGGCTTTATCCTACTAGGACGATTTCCACGACAACGGAGGAGGACGTGTCAGGCATCCGCATCGAGAGCGTCATCGTGCAGTTTGCAGTCGTCGCGGTGGACTTTTATCACACGGCACCGCAGTTCAAGTCCAACCACGTACTCCTGGCGATGCTTTGGCCGTCCACTTGGCTCTTGGTGCAGTTGCTATGGGTCGTTGGCGGACACCAGCCGACCAACAAGCTCTTCAACTTCCACACAGGAGCAGCTCCACTGTCCACGTTGATCTTTTACGTTGGGACGGCCGTGTCGTTCTTCCTGCTGCAGTGGCTGTCGCTGCGGCTGCAACACCACCACGAGAAGCGCGCGCGCGAGGTGGTGATCGACACGCAGGACAACGACAACTCATCGTACATCAACTCGCCGGACCACGAGAGCATGCGCATGACGCAGTTCGAGCTCATGATCGAATCTTCCTCGAACCGTCTGCTGCGGCAGATGTCTTCGACCTCGAGCGTCACAAACATTGCGAAGAGCCACACGGACGTGCGCGACATTGTGCCGGCGCAGGTGCAGCTGCACCCGGACACGACCACGACGATCCACATCCCGTCGAGTCGACACCAGGGCAGTCTCAGCAGCAATCCGCTCCAGCAGAGCTATCCGGACAGCAACAGTAGCAGCCTGCAGCAGCAGCAGCATGGCTGACAGGCTTCTGGATGACTTCGCTTGCGTGTTGGTGGTGTGACGTGGGTGTGGTGTCCTCCAGTTTTGGGTGCGTGCAACCTATCTAATATAATAATGATGTATTGCAGTTTTCGTTTCGTAAAAGTGTGGAAATATTCAGAGTGTTTGTAATCCAAGAGTGTGTGATCCATACTGGCTTGCTCAATTCATAGTTAATTTACCTCTTTGTCACAAAATATCCTTCATATGTTAATATATCCCTCAAATCACTATAAAAGTTAAAAATCAGGTGCAGCTGATATACATGATACCCATTATGAGAAGCTGCCAAAAAATGAGCTAAATACACAGCACTCGTCCAACAAAGTACGAAGGATGTGCTACTCAACGTGTTGCGGGGGTTCAAAAGAAAAAGTGAGCGGAATCGGAAGCGGCGAATGGGCAACGGCATGCGCGAACTAGACCGCGCTATCGGCGCCATCTCCACGCTCGTCGTCGGCATCGGCTTCCTAGTGGTGCGTAATAATGTGCTTCTTCATATCATGCACGTGTTCATATGCGTGAAGATGCACAGATATTGATACGCGAGACAACTGACGCATGGCAAATCTGTGGCTCCGTATGTGCGCAGGTCCGAGAGCTCTTTCGCGAAAAAGATGCCCAAAGCAAGTGGGAAAAGTACACGGCGGGTGAAACGGGCACCGACGTCTACTTCCAGTAAGTCTTGTTCAGCGGTTGCCTGAAGTGCTCGCGTTGTCTTTTTGTAGGCCGTGGACTGATGGTTGAAATGCGCTCGCGTTGACAGGAAGAAGTATGGGATGCCCAAGCTGCCGCTCTTCCAGCATCGTGGAGCTTGTGACTGCGGATCACTGAGGTGTGTGGCCGTCCCTATAGATATATCATGTGTGGTGAGGGTACTGATCTAATGCTGCGCTCGTAGATTCCTCGTCTTGGCTCCGACGCGCGTTGAAGCGTTTGACGACAGTAACACGCTTTCGTGCAAGAAAGGTCGATTTCCGTACCTGGTGAGAGCTGATTTGTATGATTGGGTTCACGCGTGTGCTTTAACTAATGCAGCGGGCTATGCATATGGACCAGATCGTGCCGACGTCTTGCTTCGAGATGATCGAGTCGACAGACGTGTCGCTCTACGAATCCCAAGAGTCCGGTTGCCAGCACGTGTTCTGCGCTAAATGCGGTATGTATAACTTCGCTTCGTTCTGCCAGAAAATGTTGTCTTGCTCACTTGCTTCTTGTGTGGACATTTTGACAGGCGTCCACATCTTTCAGTTCGACCACACCCAGCCAGATAGTGTCGCAGTCAACGTGTACTGCATCGAAGACGAAAACTTTGAAGAGCTCAAGGTGTGTCTCGCTGTTCATTCGCTCTGCTGGCTTGCCCGTGTGCCATCGGTGCACAATTCTCCGGAAAGCTTGCTTACTGTTTACTGCTGCACCGGTGCTCAGATTATATTTATGCCGAAAGGAGCTCGTCCGATTTTCGGTCGCCCTAAGCGTGTCCCTCTTGCTGTGGAGCAGCCAGTACGCCGACCTCTGAACCAGCACGCGTTCAGTGCTGTGCGGGATGAACCCAAGGACTCGTCAATGTACGCACACTTGTATAGAGATTCTGCTGGTGTTCCTGGCGCATTATTTCACTTTTATCGGTATTGATCGTCTGGCTTTGTGTGCTTTTGAGTAGCTCTTTCCAGAAGCAGCTGCTCCTGTGGTCGAAACTTGACAACCAGCAAGCGCATATCCAGGTGTCCGAGGACACGCAGTCTCAATCCAGCAGCACCAGCCACCATAGTGGTCGCTTTTCGGTGCGTAATTTAACAGAACCAGGAGTTTGGTTTCTCTGATAGTTGTCTTTTCTAACTTCCATCTTTCTCCTTTAACTGCACTGCAGTTCACATCCGAAGACCAGACGATGACACATATGAAGGATCAACTGGAGTACTATTTAAAGGTGATCACTGTGCTGCAAGAGTTCCAAGCTGAGTCGAGTTGTTGCTGACATGTCGATGTGAATGTGGTGTTGATGCGTACTCAGCGTCACCTTGGAGAGAACAATGAAGAAGCAGAGCACTACCGAGTCTAGATGCAGTACCAGGAGGAGAGACACCTCCTAATTCAAGGTAGACGACAGCGCAGAAAGAAGTGCTTGCATGGTGCCTGCTGAGGAGCTGCAAGGTTGTCTGCCAGGAAGGAGCTCGCCGAGTTGCTCAGCAACATCGATCGTTGTTGGCTAAAAGTTGCGAAGTGTACTAAACAGTTTGAAATATTACATCATCTAGTCTTGATGTGTAGTGTGTCAGACGTGTGCCACACTGATTTGTGCGTATCGTGGGCGCGCAAATAAACAGCGGGAAGAGCACGAACGAAGGAACCAACCGGTCGATCGCAGCAGTAGCGACATCGCAAGAAGCGTAGCAGGAGGGCAACTGATCAAGCGCAGGTCGCCCGCGACTGCCGCCACCTTCTTCCCGCCGTTTGTTCTCGCGTGCGTGTGTGTCCATTAGAGCACTTGCCTCCTTGCAGCTGTCCCTGTGCCAGTCTTACTCCACCTTCAGTCAAGCAGAGCTCAATCCGAAGAAAGCACGATGGCTTCGCGAGCGCAGCATGGCGAAGACTTCTATCAGGTGCTGGGCGTGCCGCGCTCGGCCACGACCGAGGAGATCAAGGCTGCCTACCGCAAGCTAGGTGGGTGTCCTCGCTTTGGTGGATATGTGTATGTACGTGTGGATTTGTTGTACTAACTGATGACTGATCTGTATGGTTGTGTAGCGCTCGTGTATCACCCCGACCGAGCCCTGAGCCAGGAGCAGAGCCAAATCGACAACGGCAAGGCGCAGATCTTGAAAATCAACGCCGCGTATGATACGCTGAGCGACGCCGCGACACGCGTCAAATACGACATCGACATCTTTGGCGTGTCCGACAGCCCCGACTACAAGCTGAACGGAGGCGTGAGTAGCGACGCTGACAGCTACCGGGCCATGACGGCGCAGGATGTGGACAACATGTTCTCGGGCCTCAACACCTTCGAGCGCTTCACGACTGCGCAGTACCATGCGCAGCGGTCGTACAAGGCACCTGCCGCCATCGGCCGCCGGCAAACCGAGTTCAGCGAGCGCAAGGCGTTCCGCGCGTCCAAGCTGCCCAAGCAGTCGGCCTCAGTCGCCTGGCTCGGCTTCCCCGTGCTAATGCTCGCGCTCTGGGGCTTCAACGTGAGCTCCATCAAGGACAAGGCGCGGGAGCCGAAGAAAGTTTAATTAGAGCTACAGTAGAAGCACTTTTGATTTACAGCTTTTCACCGTCATCACACGAGATGCTATTACCACTGGTATACCAATCAGCTCTGCCTCTTAGACACCACAACGATGCCTTGTTTCATGTTTTAATTGAGTATATACACGCACACACCTCTGTTCTGTCCTGTCATTCGAACTTCGCTCTTGCATAAGACGCCTACAGTTCGCGTTCGAAGACGGCAGCGGCGCCCATGCCCGTGCCGATGCACATGGAGATCACTCCGTAGCGCTGTCCCGTGCGCTTGAGCTGGTGCAGCAGCGTGGCCGTCTGGCGCGCGCCCGTGCAGCCAAGAGGGTGACCCAGAGCGATGGCACCGCCCTTCGGGTTCACCTTCTCCATTGGGATGCCGAGCTTCTTGACGCAGTACACGGCCTGGCTCGCGAACGCCTCGTTGAGCTCGAAGACGTCGATCTGGTCCAGCGTCAGGCCAGCCTTGCGCACCGCCTCTGGGATGGCGACGGCTGGGCCAATGCCCATGACCGACGGTGGCACACCGGCGACGGCGTACGACACGAAGCGGCCGAGGATAGGCAGACCGAGCTTCTTAGCGACCGAGCGGCGCATCAGGAGCACGGCACCAGCACCGTCGCTCACCTGGCTCGAGTTACCGGCGGTGGTTGTGCCGTCCTTCTTGAAAACCGTACGGAGCTTGCCGAGGCTCGCCACGGTCGTGTCCTCACGGACACCGTCGTCCTGCGCAATGATCACGGACTTCTCGTTGCCCTCCTTGTCCTTGATGATCGTCGACACTGGCGTGATCTCGTCCTTGAACCAGCCGTTCTTCTGCGCCGCGGCGGCCTTGGCATGCGAGGCAACCGCGAGGCCGTCCTGCTGTGCGCGTGTGATACCGAACTTCTCTGCGACGTTCTCGCTCGTGATGCCCATCGGGATGGTGCAGTCCATGGCGTCCTGCACGCTGCCGACGCGCTCCCAGTTGACGGTTGGCGCGTCGCCACCGATGCTGGCGAGTGACATGCACTCGACACCAGCAGCAATGCCAACATCGTAGTTGCCGGCCTTGATGGCAGCGACGACGTCTGCGACGGCCTGGAGACCCGAGCTGCACTGACGGTTCACGACGTGGAGCGGCACGTTGTATGGGATGCCCGCGGCGAGCTGCGCCATGCGCGCCATGCCCGCTCCGGCGCCCGGCTGGAGCACGTTGCCTACGACGATGTCGCCGACGATCTTCGGGTCGATCTTGGCCTGCTTGATGACCGCCTGCAGCACGTGGCCGAGGAGCACGTCCGGGGTCGTGTCCTTGAAGCCGCCGCGCTTGGCCTTGGTGATCGGCGTACGCAGCGCCGAGACGATGACGACGTCCTCGTCGATGGTGGCGGCGGCGGCGCCTGGCTGGCCCTGCTGCACGTGCGAGCGGATGCGTTCAATGCGGTCCATGATGTTGATAGTGAGGGGCGAGGGAGAGCTTGAGGAGGAAGCGGAGGATTCGGGAATGAGAATGGCGCCTCGGCCAAAAACGCATTTTGGCGTTGCTGCGTTCTGTTGCATCAACAGTTTCTGTATTTAAATGCCTCTATAACCGGATGGTGGTCTTTTGTATGCAGAATCAATTCGAGAAACTGCCCCTTTTATATGCAATAACGTTGTGATTGTTTGGAGTTTGTCGAGCCATACATTTGAGCTGGAGGCGCCTGACAAGATCATATAGTGGGGCCAGGTCAAAAGAATGTTAACCTGGGAGGTTTTCGCTCTTTATCACAGCACACAATGCAATACAAGAGGTCAATTGTTGTTTCGCAATCTTGAAGCTGGGAACAGCGACAAAAAACGTTTTTTGTAATATTCGATCAGGAATAAATCTAATGTGTAATAACAATAAAGAATAAGTGGCTATCGTACAATTTGTGCCACGCTTTCAGTAACTACTGATCTACTCATAAATAATATATTTATTACTTTAATAGCATATTAAAAGTTGGTTTAATAAGAATTAGACATTGCAGATCATTTATAATTACATTTAAATAAATGACAGCGCATTTTCCCCCCTCACACAGAGAAAGGAAGGAAGACAAACAAGCAGAGCCAATCTAATCTACCCACGAGCTCACACGATGGCATCCCGCGACGACATCAAGGGGCTGCTGTCCGTGACGGCGGCAGCTGCGGCTGCGGCCTCCATCGCGATCTTCCAGAAGACGCGCGCGCCGGCGTACTCGCAGGCGCAGCACGCGTCCAAGAAACCCTCGGCGGCCCACAAGGCGCACACTCATACTCATGAGCACGACCACGGCGCTAATGGCCACAGCCACAACATCCACAGCCTGCAGACCGACTCGGCGAACGGCTACGAGCTCTTCCCGATTGATTATGGTATGCACGCGCAGCACCGCCGCAACGCCATGAAGAAGTTCACGGCGGCCTTTCCTGAGTCGAAGACCAACGCGTCTGCGATCCTGCTGCATGGCGGCGTTGAAGTGGACCGTTACGACACGGACACGCAGTACGCGTTTCGCCAGGAGAGCTTCTTCCAGTACCTCTTTGGCGTGCGCGAGCCCGGGTGTGCGGGCTTCCTGGACCTGAAGACCCACAAGTCCGTGCTGCTCGTGCCGCGTTTGAGCGCCGAGTGGGAGCTCTGGTGCGGCGACCGCAAGCCGCTGGCGTACTTCAAGAACCACTACAAGGTCGACGAGGTGTACTATGTGGACGAGCTCTTGCACGTGCTGAAGGAGAAGCACGCGGTGCAGCACCTGTACCTGCTCGAGGGCGTGAACAACGACAGCGGCCTCACGACCACGACGACCTCGACGTTCGAGGGCATCGACCAGTTTACGGTGAACCTGACCGACCTGCACCGCGTGCTTGTCGAGTGCCGCTACATCAAGAGCGAGAAGGAGCTGGAGCTCATGCGCTTCGTGAACAACCTCTCGTCGCAGGCGCACATCCAGGTGATGAAGTCGATCCGCCCCGGCAAGATGGAGTTCCACGCCGAGTCGTACTTTCTGCACCACTGCTACAGTCAGGGCGGCGCGCGCCTGCACGCGTACACGTGCATCTGCGGCAGCGGCCATAACGCCTCGGCGCTGCACTACGGCCACGCAGGCGCGCCAAACGACAAGATCCTGGAGGAAGGTGACATCTTTTTGTGTGACATGGGCGCTGAGCTGCACGGTTACTCGTCGGACATCACGTGCACGTTCCCGGTGAACGGCAAGTTCACTCCGGACCAGCGCATGATCTACGAAGGAGTGCTGAAGGCGCACGATGCAGTCCTGGCTGCGATCAAGCCGGGCGTGAGCAACGTGGATATGCACCTGCTCTCGCACCGCGTGCTGACGCAACATCTGCTAGAGCATGGTCTCTTCCAGAATGGCACGGTGGACGAGCTCATGGACCACGAGATCTCGGCGTACTTCTACCCACACGGCCTGGGTCACGTGCTCGGCCTGGACGTGCACGACGTGGGCGGCTTCCCCGTGGGTCACAAGCGCTCGGAGAAGAAGATTCTGCAGAAGTTGCGCTACGTGCGCACGCTCGAGAAGAACGTCGTGTTCACGGTCGAGCCAGGCTGTTATTTCATCGAGGCGCAGATCCAGGACGTGCTCTCGAACCCGGCGACGGCCAAGTTCATTAACCAGGAGATGCTCGCGCGCTTCCGCGGCATGGGCGGCGTGCGCATCGAGTCGGACGTGATCGTGACGGCACACGGCGTGGAGAACATGACCAAGGTGCCGCGCACCGTGGAGGACATCGAGGCCGTGATGAACGCCAAGTAAGCAGGGAAGCAAGGAGCGAACATGACAAGTGGCCGTGCGATGTGTGGCGGCGAAAGAGAGAGAATGCAGAGCCAGCACCGAGTCAAGCACATCACGCAGTACACGGTGGCAAGAAGACGAAGAACCCGCGTGTGCATCTCTTTGTATGTGTATCAATCTATGTTGGGCTTCTCTATTCTATTGGTCTTGCGAATTCTCCTTGGGTTAGCTGGATCCACAGAGGCTGCTGCTGACGTCGGTGAAGATATTCGATAGGGCGAGATAGCATAGACGTTCGCTGGGCGGGACGAGTGCACCATCGAGCACTTGTCCACGAAGCCATCGTCCGAGTCGTCCGAACATCTCCTTGAGAAACTGGTCTTCCCGAAGTTCTCTTCTGGTGCCAACGATGGTCGGATGAGCGGCAGGTACACGCGCTTCCTCGGTGGTTCCTGCGCTCTCTTCTCGCCTTTGCCCGCACGCTGCCGAGACTGTTGCGAACGTGGAGGTGACGGTGAAGAAGATGGCGATCGACTCGAAGAACGTTGGTGCTGCTGTTGGCGGACGATACGCAAACCGCCGCTACACTTCGACGACGCCTTCATCGACCCAAGATGCGCTCTCACGTTGGGTTTCTGCGGTACGGAAAACGGTTTCTTCGATGGCTTTCGTGCTGAGAATGCGGCGTCTGGCGCGCTTGATTTAGAGACAAGCGACTGCGAGCCACTGTTGTTGAGGTCGACCTCTTCCTGTAGCAACACACATGAATACGATTGAGCCATGGGTTTCTAGCATACAACGAACGGATGACTGATTGGATGGTAGCGTGCATACCTTGGCTGTGAGCACAGGCTTGAGGTATGTCCTGGTTAAGACGAAAACACAAAGTGACACATGATCAAACGAACGCCGAACAAATGTTCCCCAAACAAACAAGCATACAGAAAGTTACGTACAGTTGACGGCCGCGGTGCGAGAAGCACTTCTTGTCGGGTTGGTACCACTCACGCGTGTGTGAGTACGCGAGCGTGCGGATCTTGACCTCTTCGTCGTCGTTCTCCACTCGCTGCTGCTGTCGAAGCAGCTCCTGTCGCTCAGCTTCCCTTTGAGCTTCTTCTTTCTCCGCTTTCAGGATCGCGGCCGCGCGTTCCGCCCCCTGAACAGCTCGGAGCTGCTCGCATACTCTCTCAGCTTGTTCTACAGCAAGTTGCTCTTCGATAGCCCGCGCTGACGCATACTCCACAGCCTCACGCTGTTTCCGAAGCATTGTTTGCTGCTTCTGGAGCAGCGTTTGGAAGAACGAGGTCATCTGGATCGTACACAAAAGAAGCCCAGCAAAACAAGAGCGATAATGCTATGGGTCAGTTCACTTGCGATGGAGCTTGCTGGGCACCTATTAAGAGATGAGCATACGAGTGGCGCGACTGTGGTCGAGAAGCAGTCGATCGTGAGCGCGTCCACCACTTCTAGTATCCGGGTCGAGCGAGGTGAAGCGCAGCCTGAAGTCCATTGGTTCACATCACTCTCTGCATCGGACTGGTCGTTGCCGTCGTAGCGGTAGTCTTGAACAATAATCTCCTCCATTAAGCCATCTCTGCAGCTCACAAGCACCATTAACATCAATCTTCCACAACCACCATACGCACATCCATCATCAATATGGTACGCACATCAAGATGGTCTCTTCATCGGGCTCGTCTGCATCGTCTGGTGGCGTCAGACAGTGGCGTCCAAAGACAGTGAGTGACTCAAGCGGCATCCTTTCTGGATTTTCTGGTCCTTCCGTTCTGGTGATAGTACTCTGCGGAGACCCAGGCATCCTGCAGATGTGGTCCTCGCTGGGTTCCGAGAACATGGCGCGCCCTGCCACATGTAGATACGAAAACGCGCTTTGCCAGTACTGGAACTGCGGCGGCTTGCTCAGGCGGAAGTGGTCGCTCATGTACACGTGCGCAGACAGCTCTGGCGCGTCCTCATTGCTCGTATCAACTAGAGCATTCGCATCAAACAGCTGGATTGAAGCATATTGGAGCACATCACGGATCAAGCAGCGTGTAAGATACATGCTCAATGTCCAATTACGAGCCCAACTAGCTCATATCGATCAATACCTTGCGGTCAGTGGCGTCCAGCAGCTCCTGCATCCGCCTTTGCGCCTGCGCAATGCACATACAATATGAGCAAGTACGTACGAGCAATATACTCCACATGCATGGGCTTCATATGTAAATGACGAGCACCGAACATATACCCGCAGGCTGAAGTCCTCGAACGCATCCATAACGCTCATGCCACCGCCTGCTTCCTCCTCCTCCTCCTCTTCGCCGAAGTAGCACTCGGATAAGCCTGGCGCACAAGCCTCCACGTGATGCGGCCTATAGTACGGTGATTGATAGCCCGCGTGCCTGTCATGAGCGTCGTCGGCCGAGCGCTGCCATTCAGCGTCGTTCTCTTCCTCGTCGTTGAGCCTCGTCCGAGTCGACTCCATTCTTCAAAGTGTATTGGAAATTGTCGTGATAGTGGTACAGATAAACCTGGCTAATTTGATCCCTGAAAAATTTGATATCCTTGTATATATGATTGAGTGACGATCCACCAACTCCGTTCCTATATGAACGTATGATGCAAAGTTGATGATGGGTAAAAATGATATTTGATGAAGA
>JAADWP010000565.1:0-19591 GCA_023336215.1 Globisporangium iwayamae
TCTGACCTTAGGAATGTGTCAAATGCCTTCACAGCCGTGGCTCTGGCACGCTTTGTGTTTCCTGGCTGAAGGTCGTCCAGACCCATTGTTGTCGGATATTGATCAAATATGAAAGTGATACGTTTTGAACTTGGTATTTGAATGGGCATACACTTATATGGTTAATGGTTCCGACCTTGCACGTCGGAATTACTGGACATCACTACTTACCTACCCTAGGAGCTATTATTGGACAAAATTGTTGTGCTTATGACTTCTGATTGGTGGAAATCCTCTCACTGATGTGTGATTGGTTATAAATGCTTATACAAATGCTATGTGTGGTCGGATAAACGATGATATTCATCCATGTCATGAGATCGTCCTTTGTATCCGTTCAAGAACGTACCCTGTCACTGATTCTATTATGTGCTCAGTGACTATAAAAGAGGGAATGCGTCGAGAGGGATCTGTTTGTGGAGTTGTCAGATCGAAACGTGACCGAAAAGTAAATCATATCAAAGCTGTTTGATTGAAGCCTACCTGTATCATGCATTTGTAATTTAGGGGACAGCGCTCGTATGACACCCTGTCTCTTCCTGAATCTATGTTGAAGCAAAAGTATCAACGGACCTACGATGTGTATGATGATCCGCTGACTGTTGAAAATTTTATGAAAGAGACGTGGCGCTATACCGGATCCGATACTCCTTTGGATGAAGAAGACTTTCTGCGGACAAGTCTCAAAGCTATAGGTCAAACGATTCTGAGTGTTCAGGAGCATGGTGGTCGGTACACGCATCCCAATTCATCCAGAGTTATTTCGCGGGGATATGACGAAAGACCAGCGTATGTCTTCAACTACGCCACTAGCTACTCAAACAGCAGATCAGGATTAGTATAGACTCGATATATATATCAAAGGCATGCTTAAGGACGTGGGCGATGTCCGTACAGACGGCTTTGCTGGATCAAATCGCATGCTGCAACAGGTTCGCCAACGTCATAACAACACTACCACTCGTATGGATGGCATCTTTGATGATAGTATTGACAAAATGGTTGCGCGATCAAATCCAAATCTAGGGAATTTAACTCGAAAGACTGATGATACTACTCAAGGTGATCAAAACATATATGAGGCTAATGGAGAAAAGATCATTCCGAAGTATGGCGCTGACATTGTTAGAAAGCATTCAAATATGGTTGGTGTACAATGAGACGTCCAGCCCGATGCAAAGTATGGGCTAAGCTCAAATTCAAATGTGTATAGATCAAAGCAGGAAGTAGATCACGTCGCGAATGCAGTCTTTCGTCTCGAACAACAGGACACTCTAGTCAAAAATGAAATGACTGTTATAGACACGAATCGAAGAGAGAGCAGGATTTCTGAAAAAATTGCAGATGGTCATACAAATATCAAGTTGAAAAAATGGGTGAAGAGATTAGCTTTTACTCGAGCATTGCACTTGATTCATTTTCTCATTCGTCATTTCTCGCCATGAGTGGCAAGCGAAAGCAGACGGCCGAGGAGAAGAAGTTCTCCGCCAAGCGCGAGAACATCACCGTGTTATACAAGCTCTCTCGCGTGTGCAAGGATCCAGACGTGCTTGCAGAGATCCAGCGCACCTATATCGTCCCCAAGCAAGTCCAGCTGGAAGCATGTGACATCGCCAACTTTCACGTACTCCGTTGCCTGGAGAACGACATCGAGCTCCTGATCCTTGATCAGACGTTCTTCACCTGATGTTGCCAGGACGCACGCTCGACCGGAATTCGAGTGGCAAAGTCCAAGGCAGAGAAGAAGATCAAGGTGGGCCGGCAGAGAAGACTAGCACGATTGGTGGACGAGGGTTTGCGAGAAACGATTGCACTGTATCGATCGGAGCGCGAGAGTACCAAAGACTACAACATTCCGCAATTCGAGTACGACGGTAACGACATACTCCAGCTCGCAGACCAGATGCGAATCAACACTGAGAACATGGTCGTCCTGCATTTTGAGAAACGACTCTCCATGTAAGCGCGTCTCCTGCTCGAATAAAAGACCGAGAAGACAGTTCTCGCACCGGAAGTCAAACGACTGGTTCGAGCCTGCTATCGTGTAGAAGGCGGTGGTTTTGCAGACGATGAGGTCAAACTTCAAGCGTGGTTGGGTTTCGTACCCCATGAGAACATCATCAATGACAACTTGGAATACTTTGTCACAAAGCTGTACGTGATTCTACGGAGGGTAGAAGAGTCGAAGCGGACGAACCCGAACAAGAAAGGCATTCTCTCGTTCTCTCTTCTGCCGTACTCCAGTTCGTACATGGCAGCACACATCGTGATCAACGGGTCAACACTCCACTGTGCTTGTGCGAGGATCTTCAAGGAGACGGACGGACGGAATCCACTCGACATTCCTCTGATAAAGTCGGGGAGAGTGCAGCAGTTCAAGGAAGAAGTCTGCAAGAAGAAAGAGCTGTTCTTGCGCAGAGAATTTGCGGTTTCCCAGTTCAAAACCATGGTACCAAAGGTCACCGTCTCTTGGCAGGACTTCGACGAGAAGGATCACGAGTCCAAATCTCGATTCGCAAGCTGAGTGTTTGCGAACCAGATCACGACAAACGGATACAACGCTTCTGTGCTTCTGACGCGGCTCAAGGTTACCTCGAAGCTGGAGACGGAAAATGTCAAAAGGAAGCCAAGAGCACAGCGGACGAAGAATGACGATGTGTTTGACAGAGAGTAGCGTTTTCTTCCGACCGACTACGAGGCGGACGCGCTGGTTGCCATCGATCCTGGAATGCGGTCGTTGTGTACTGCTGTGAACGAGGGCGGCTTCTCGCTATCGGAAGTGGCTGTGAATAAAAAGAAGAAAAAGAAGGCACCGCACGCTGCTCGAGCCCCACGTCAAGTCGGCACTGAAACAGTTCACGCGATCAGCACAAAGGAGTACAGGCACCTTGCAGGGATGAACAAGGCACGCTTCTGAAACGAAAACCCGAAGAAGTGCAAGAAGCACTACGCCAGGGCAATCGGCAGTATCCCATCGTACAAGACCTCCAGTTTCAAGGTGTATAGGTGGCGTCTGGAGATCTTCTGGAAACATGTCGGCTTCCCGCTCAAGCTCTGTGCAGACAACGCCTTCCTCAAGTGGCGTTTCTTCCAATTGTGGATGAAAGAGAAGGCGACGGATGCTATGGCGAAGCGTATCGCGCCAATCGCTAGTCCGCGGGTCCTTGTAGGGTATGGAGATTGAAGTCGCCGTGACGGGATCTCAGGTTACGCCTCGAGTCCAGTGAAGGGATTCCGAAAAGCATTCAAGAAGCGAGCTACAGTGGTTTCCATTAATGAGTACCGAACAAACAAACTGTGCTCGGATTGCCACTCGCCACTTGAACAAGCTCTTCTCCCGACCGAGACCAAAGACTATGAAGTCGTCCTGAAGAAAACTAGAAACGTTTTGCGCTGTCTCACCAGCTCTTGCAAGCCAAACTTCTGGAATCGAGACGTCAATGCTGCTCAAAACATCCTCTCTCTTCTAAAGTGAAAGCTACTGGGTCTCGGAAGATTGGAGCCTTTCTGTCGCGGCTAACTCCCAACGAAGGCGAAGGAAAATACGTGTGCTGAAAGGACTTGCTTCGTTCCAGCACACACGGTTCGGAGAAATGTCTACGGATGTTTTGGTGATGATAGTTTGTATGTCTTATATTGTTGTCTAGGGCAATCGCATGTGTAATCGCAGTGCTCCGAATAAAGGACGTCGCCTTTAACATGCATTTTAGGGTATGCATGTGAAGTGCAAGGAAAGGGCGTGTATGTTGGCGCCTCACCCTGTTGTCGATCATCCTCACTCAGTATCATCACAATTTTGTCTTATACATTGGTTCCAACATGGCTACACTTTCTGTTGTTACGTTGTTACTGAGCGTCGACGCGGTGATACGACGTCTGCTGATGGGCCAAGCTGTGGTGCACACTATAGGTCGCGTAGACCGTGAGCGCGAGCAGCAGCCAAACGACGATCAGCAGCACGCTGGATGCGTCCATCTGCGCGAACAGGAACCAGTTGAAGAAGATCGCAATACAGGGCGCAAAGGGCACGAGCGGTGCTCGGAACGTCGGGCTCATCTCGTCCTCTTCGCTCTCGGCGTCACTGCTGGCATCGCCATTCTCGCTGTCGCCGTCACTGTCACTCACCAGATCGATGGGGCTCAATGCATTGGCTCTGTGGCTCTCGCTATTCATCTTCTTCTTCTGTCCGCTCTCGAGAGCTCCATGATGGTCGTTGTCTTCGTCGTGCTCGTCACCATCATTCAGCACCCTGGTTCGCAGACTTATCCCTGGGTGCTGGTCACCAATCTTCTTGAGCTTGGCGCTCCTGCTGATGTTGTCCTGGTCCGAGAGCACGGCCTCGGATCGGTTAACCATCGCCTTCTTCGTCTCGGTTAACAGATCTGACGATGAGCTTCTGACTGTCGCTGTCACCTCTATGTATTTGAGGAAGCACATGATCCCGAACGCGACAGCCGTAAAGAACGCAGCGACCGGCGCCCCCAAAGTGTCCATGTACGTGTCAAAGAGCGACGCCGCGCTTTCACTTGTGATGGGCACGAATGCGATCACGCTCTTCTGCCAGTGGTACGCCGCCAGGAAGGACGTTACGAGGAACGCGCCGATGAGCGACGAGTGAATGTCCCTGTGCCGGTGGTTGCTGGTGGTGGTGGTCGCACCCGAAGAACTCTGCTGTTGCTGGTCGTGGAGCTGAGCGCCTCGCACCAGTAAGAGCGAGCTGTTGGTTAGGTTAAACGCCACGAGGATGCCGAGCGAGATGAAGTTCCAGAGGATGTGGAACGGCACGAAGACAGCGATCATCGTGATCGCCACGCCGCAGATGAGCGTGCCGTGGAACAGGTTCCCGTTCTTGTCCACGCGTGCAAAGACAGACGGGAGCAGCCCGTCCTTTGCCATCGCGTACTGCACACGCGGCTGGGCGAGAAACCCAATGAACGTCGTGATGGGCATCGTGAACACCTCGCCCGTGGTCACGATCGTGGCGGCCCAGGGCCAGCCAGCGTGCTCAAAAGCCTTGCCGAACGACTCGCCGGCGTCAATGTCCGTGTATTTCTGCATGCCCACTAGTGCGAAGGTGGCGAGCGTCGAGAGCAGCGCCGCGCCCACAATCGTGCCAATGACGGCGCGCGGGATGTTACGCGTCGGGTTCTTCGCCTCGCCCGCCAGGCAGCAGACCTCATCGTAGCCAATGTAGCCAAAGAAGCTCGCACTGGCGCCGAGAAAGACACCCGGGAGGCCAAAGACGACTTGTCCCATGGAGTTTGTCGACGACTCGGGTACGAGCGGTGTGATGTTCTCGACGTCGAACTTCATGAAGCCGAAGACGATGATGAAGAGCACGACGCTGATCTTGGTCATCGTCACGACGTTCACGAGCATCTTGCCGGCCTGCATACCGCAGAGCACGACCAAGACGCAGAATGTCATGAGCAGTCCGGCATATAAATCGATCGTCGAGTCCTTCGGTTTCATCCACTCGGGTCCTTTCACCTGGAGCTCGGTTTCCATCCAGTTGGTGAACTTGTCGCTCCAACTGCGCGCGCCACCGGCGCTCGAGACACCGTATTCGAGTGTGAGCAGGAAACCCGCGAACATCGCGGGTAGTTCGCCGAGCGAGTGGTACGCATACGCGTACGTGCTGCCGGTGGACGGGATGAGACATGAGAGCTCCATGAACGAGAAGCCACTGAGGATGCAACCGACGCCGGCCACCATCCAGCTCAGCACCGCTGCAGGGCCAGCGTACGCGCTGGCGATGAGCCCCGCGGTCGCAAATACACCAGAGCCAACCGTACCGCCGATGCCGATCATGATGAGGTCGAAGAGTCCCAGCGTGCGCTCCATCTCGCGCAGCTCATTGCTGTTATTATCGCCATCGGTCTGTAGATTGGTCGTACTGCTGCTACTGGTGCTTATGGAGCTCGCGGTGGTGGCGGTCTCGGGTGAGTGGCGGTGCGGGTGGTGGGGCTCGTGCTCGCCGCTGATGAGGTGCAGCGGCTTCTTCCAGAATGCCACGCGCAGCCACGGGAGCAGGGCGTCGGCTGACGGCGCGACTGCGGACTCTTGAGATTGTTGCTGCATGGCGGTGGCTGTCAAAGTGCTGTGTCTGGAGGCTAAAGAGACAGCGGCAGCTGGGCCGTTGGTGCGGATGGCAGTGGATGGGGGGCGTGCGCTGGATGATCTGCTCATGCGGCGGCACGCATGTGGAGCTGTTCGTCAGTCAGGTGTCAGGTGAGCTTTTGGGGTTTCTCGGCTGAAAATGGAGGAGGAATTGGTGAATTGGCGGCTCGAGCCAATAAAAGCCGGACAACAAGGTTTGAGAGGATTAAAAAATGTCACTACTGGAAGTCAGTCACTCTTCGCTAATCTGTCTCGAAAATCTAAAAGTTCTTTTTTAGCAGCCTTGGCACAATATGCATTTCTGAGCGCGAGCCATATGAGAGCGTACAGAGAGCCAATAAGTTGGCTATGCGAGTCCACACATAGGAACGTGTGTGTGTCTGGACGCTGCGCCCAGGGCTTCGCTGGCACTCTGGTCGTAGTAGAAGCTGGTAATGCGAGTCGCATGGGAACGTGTGTACCTGGACAACCCGCTCTTCCAGCTTTTGAAAAACTCGCTCGAAGAATACTTTACTCAGCCTTTACGACCTCTATATCTAGACACTACTTTCTAGCTTTGATCTTCTAATATGTATTGATATATTGGAATGTACTCTTTTCAATGTCAAAACTCAACGTGCTGAAATTTATGAAAACTCATTGCAAAATTCCCCACTTGAGCAGCCTATTCTTGGCAACTCGACTGTGTGTGCCAGAGAGAGGGGGGAAGGGCGTCGCGACACCATCATCACCCGCAGTTCGCAGGAAGGAAGCAGCAGCAGTCCTCGACCGGCGGAGCAGCAGCAGCAGGCGCGTGTGGCTATCTTCAAGAGCAGCAGCGCTAGCAGATAAGCAGCTACAGTCCCACAGAGCGTGAGCGATGAGCGCAGCTGCAGAGCAGCAGACGCTGCAGACTGTGCACCCGATGGCGGCACTTCCGCCGCCGCCCGCGGGGGCGCGCACGACCACAAGCTCTTCTACCAACCCGACGGACGCGCGTAGCGCGAGCATGAGTATGAACGTCAGTAGCGTTGGTATGCCGGCCATGAGTGCAGTTAATGCAGGCGCGTCGAACGCGGCGGACGTGCCTAACTTGCTGCGTCAGTACGAGGAGTCGCTCACGCTCGCGATCTCGCCGCGCAATGCGTCCAGTCGCCGCAGCATGACCAGCAGTAGCGGTGCAGCTAACAGAGACCTGGGCTCGGCGAGCACGGCGTCACCGAGAGCAGTGTACCACTCGCCCAACGCGTTCTCGGACAACCCGCCGGCGCTGCCGATGTTCTCGCCCAAGCGGCGCTCGTTCCACCAGAACGCGAACGGCAATGCCTCTGGCTTGGCCAGTGTTGAGGGAAATACCACAACCAGCACGGCGCAGGCTGTGGACGCGGAGATCATGAGCGCGATCAACCTGTCGTTCGAGGAAGAGGAGGAGGGCAAGGCTGAGGACGACGACGACGACGAGCTGCACTTGGAGTCCAAGAAACCAGCGCTCACGCCGCAGAAGAGCAGCCCCATCGCCGCACAAGGCAAGGAGCTTCAAGAGGAGACCAAGGGCCCGAATTCGCCTGAAGACAGCGAAGGTTGCTTGATCTGCATGGACGAGTTCTCGGCGCGACGCAAGGCGTACCCTTTGCCCTGCACGGGTCAGTGCACAGGCGCCTACGTGCACTACCGGTGCATCATGGCGTGGCTCGGCCAGTCGGGGAGCTGTCCACTGTGCCGAGGTGTGTGCGACCCACTCGTGCTCCAACCCCTGCAGAAGCTTGAGCTCCAGGACATGCACAAGACAGCTTTGCAGCCCGTGCCGCTGGACGCCGGCATCATCCGGTGCTACGTCAAGCAAGTGTACCGCGGCATGTTCAAGCAGTACGGCTACGAGCTCTTCCTACAGGGCCAGATCGGCACCCAAGAGGAAGACCGGTTCCTATTGGCCGCAAGACGCCAGGTGCGCTCGAACATGACGGCCAACTATGTCATCTGCACGGACAAGGAGTGCACGGAAACGAACCGCATCGGCCGCATGGGCTCAAACTTTCTTGGCACGTGCTTCACGCTCTACGACAACGGCCGCGACCCGCAGAAGATCGCCAAGATCCAGGACGCCGTGAGTTCGGCGGACGATCTTGTGGTCCGCAACGTGCTTCAGATTCGCGAGGAGCTCGGGTGCGTGACCTACGAGCCCAACAGGACGAGCGTGGGGCCGCGCAAGATGCGCGTGGTAATCCCAGATGTGGACGAAAATGGCGTGTCGTCCAAGGTCGTGCGGCCCATGAGCCGCCAGGACCGGCTCGTCACGCGGCTCTCAGGTGGGGATCTGAAGGACCTAATGAAGTTCTCGAACCGCGAACCGGTATTCCGTGAGGACCTGGGCGCCTACTGCCTCGATTTCGGTGGTCGCGTCTCCATGGCCTCGGTGAAGAACTTCCAGCTCATCAACACGGAGGACCCAAGCATGGGAAACATCCTGCAGTTCGGCCGTGTGGCCGACGACATGTTCACGATGGACTTCCAGTGGCCGCTCTCGCCCTTCCAGGCCTTCTCGATCTGCCTTAGCAGCTGCGATACGAAGCTCGCCTGTGTGTAAACCTACGACTGACTACTTAGCCTCCTTGATTTGATTTCTGCTTATCCGCTGCTTCATTCTCCTCTCTTTGATACTTAATTAAGACGTTACCACTGCCACGATGTCAACACGCCAATATGCATTAATTTTGTTTTTCCTGTCATGCGGATACCTAACGGGAACCGTGGTTCACGCCGAATAACTTCTGCACCGCACTGATTTTGTTTTCCTTGCCGAGAGATTCCGTTTGAATTTTTATTCAAATGCACTGTTTTAGGTGATAGCTAGCAGCACAAGAAGCAATTTTTACCAATCACAGCGCCGATCCCGTACTAGAAATTAAATATGTGTTCCATCCGGAACAAAGGGAGCTAGCTGCTTTGCTTTCTTGGTATCACAATTCCAAAACGAAGCACGAAAGACTCGGGAGATGACGGTGCTGCTGCCCACGAGCGTCGCGAACGCCAACTGGTTCCTCATGGGGCTCTGGGTGCCGGCAGCCCTCGCGGCCATGCTTCTGCACCCAACGTGGCGTCTGCTGCCATCGCTACAGCCGCTCGTACGCCACCGCGTGGCTGCGCTCTGGACACTTTTGGCACTCGCGTCGCTCTGCGCCGTGCTGGGCGGCTCGCTCGAGGTCTACTACGGCAACGAGTGTCCGAACAGCACCGTGTTCCACCGCGAAATCGAGGCGCTCGCCAAGTTCGTGTACCGCCTCTGCGAGCGCGAGCACGTGGCGTTCTGGGTCATGTTCGGCAACCTGCTCTTCGTGTTGCGCGGCCAGGACAAGATCCCCGTGGGCGACACGGACTCGGACGTCGCCGTGCAGAAGGCCGAGTTCATGGACCGCTTCGCGTCGATGAGCAACTTTACGAAGATCGTGCAGCGCGATGCGTACCTGGAACTGCAGCGCCGTGCGTTCGTGCGCTACATCCCGGAGCGCGAGCTTGTACAGATCTACCTGGACCAGGGACTTCAAGGCTCGCACGCCGACATTTGGCTCTACAAGGAGGAGCGCGATTCGGCCACGGGCGACCGCTGGCTCGTGAACGAAGATCGCACGATTCGCGCAAAGCGATTCCCGTACGATCAGGTGCTGCCACTCGCTGAGGAGCCTGCGTGGTTCCTCGGGACGCCCGTCGGGGTGCCCAACAACGCCACGTACCTCGCGCGCGCCGAGTACGGGAGTTCGTTCATGACACCCATGGTCACTCGCATGGAGTGCATCGAGAACGTGATTAACGGCTACGCGTTCTACCACGCGAACGGCACACGGAGACGCTTCTTCGCGTTTACGGCGGTGGCTACGGGCGCATTGACACTCATCCTGGCGAACATCGTGCCGGCGTTCAGGCAGCTGCTCGTGTCCCCTCGGAAGATGGGGAGACCGTGGCTCGAGACGCGCGAGAAGGACTTTGTTTGATGGAGCGATATACTATAACCAGCCACACGCGAAATGTATGTCAATATAATGCATACTTTATACACACTTTATTGTAGAGAGGAGCAAAAAAATGGAGGTCTAAGCATAATGAGGTTGCTTCAGTATTAGTTCTTGAGCAGCTTCTCGATGTCCATCCATTCGAGCGCCTCGAACTCTTCGTTGTGGATGAGCGTGCCTTCTTCCAGGCGGTCCAGGTAGAGCACGCCGTTCAGGTGGTCGGTCTCGTGCTGGAAGATGCGCGCAGGGAAGTCGCGCAGCGTCTTGTGGAACAAGCGGCCGTCCTCGTCGCTGAACTGAACTTTGATCTCTTGCGCGCGTGCCACGACGCCCGAGTACCCGGGGATGCTCAGGCAGCCCTCGAAGTCCTTCTTCTTGCGCTGCGACATCTCCAAGATCTCCGGGTTGATCACGGTCTGGTATTCGAGGCGGTGGTTCGGGTCGTCCAGCTCTTCCTCGCTCTCAGGGAAATTCTTGAGCATGAGGAACATGCGTAGGTTGTGGCCCAGCTGCGGCGCCGCGATGCCCACGCCGGCCTCAGTGCGCTAGTGTGCATGACAACGGGCAGTCAGCATTACGATGCTTGCATACGCGTACCAATAGAAGCAGTCGCATGTACTCACGACTTCTTCTTCCATCTGCTTGAGCATGTTGCGGATCGTTGGTGACCGTACGTCCGCCACCGACTTGGACAGGCGGCGAAGAGCTACAGCATAACGCAACGGGACGCAAGTCACGCATGTTAGCATTGGTGAATGTAATATAGCAGCGCGTTTATTAGAGATGCTTAGGCGGCAACGCGTTGCGTCGCAGCGATATGCACGCACCAGGGTTGCCAAGGAACACGACCATCTCGACTTGTCTTGTGTCTGCGCTAGATGGCACAAAATGGAGCTTCAAAATGTTGGCAATTGGCGGTTAATTCGATTAAATACGATTCGTACTTTATCGATTGACTCAAACGCTCCCAATCAAATTCCAGGCTGCCAATTACGAGAGCGAGAGCTGCAAAGCAAGTTGAGCAGCGATGGCACAGTCTCTGGCGTCGCACTTTTCTGTGAGGAAGAGGCGCGTGCCCATCCACGAGCTGCTGAAGGAGCAGGAGCTGCTCAAAGAGCAGGTGGACAGGAAACCCACGGTTGAAGTTGAACTGGAAACAGTCGCGGAAGAGGAAGATGACGACGAGGCTGATGGGGAGGATAGCGTTATCGAAAGGTCTACCAGTAGCAGTGTCTTCCAGTTCGCGTTCGACCTGGACGCAGATTCACAGCAATCAAGCGCCAAGAAGAAGAAGAAGAAGAAGCCGAGCAAGAAAAAGAGAGACGCGCAGATGAATGCGAAGCAAAGTGCAGATGGCGCTGTTGGTGTCGAAGAGGTGATGGCGCGGCTCTCGATTGAAGCTCCGCAGGTCGTAAAGAAGAACAGCAGCGACAAGGCTTCCAACGCGACCACCACGACGAGTGTCGTACAAACAGCTCCGGCTCCGTCGACGCAACAGGAGTCTTCGGCTATTAAAGATGCTACCAATACTGATAATGTCCCAGTGACCGTGAAGAGCAGCAAAAGCAGCAAGAAGAAGGCGAAGAAGCAGCAGAAGCAGGCGGCCGTCTCATCCGCTACACCACCGGCCAGCACCTCAACAGCCACATCAGCAGCAAGTAAGAGCAACAAGAAGAAAAACATTGCTATGAAGCCCAAGAGTGCAAACAACAATAGCGCATCTAAAGTGCAACAGCCACCAACACCGAAAGTACCAGCAACACCAGCTGCCCCATCGTTCGGCTCGTCCTTCCTGAAACTGCGGAAAGCCACGGGCTCCGAGTCCGAAGTTGCAAAGATGCAGCTGCGCTACGGACGCGGCCGCCGCAACCTCACGGCGATCGCGCAGCGCGAAGAGCGCAAGAAGAAGACCGACTCATGCGAGGCCAGCAGCAGCTCAGTCGCCACCAAGAGCTCTGGGAGATCGGCATTAGCCCATGAATCCTCATCGTCTGGCGAGCCTGGCGAGCCTGGCGCCACCGAGTTTAAGTTCAATTTTGGCACCTTGTAGAGCTCCTGAAACCAGGAAATGATAGGAATAAACGAAAATTCTATTGTAAAAAAATATGCTCTGGTGCATTTGGCTTTATCTCGATGATGAAGATGTTCATCCGTGCCTTTGTCGAAGCCCAATACATAGTGTGCTTCGTTCGTTCTCTGGCATCTATTGACTGCCCCCACGCCAAAACCATTCGTCGCACTGAAAATAATAAAGAAATACACTTCGCTGAAGAAAGAAATTATGTGACGACCTCGCTGCTTCATCCGATCGCCTGGCCTCCTGATAGTTGATACTTTACGATGCGGTTGTAGGCTCAGCCAAGTCCGTCAACGTCGCCACTGGTCCTGGTGCTGTCGCTGCTGCTGGTGGTATTGTCTTGAGACCATTAATCTCTCGGCTTTTTGTCACGTCACTCCCCAGCGTCACCACCACGTTCTCGGGCGACGCGTGCGAGCCGTTCTCGCTGCCGTTCTCCACGGCCGTGAGGCTCGACGACGTGAGCGTCGCGCGCTTCTCGAGGTCATCACTGCCGGCGAAACTGTCAGTCGAGAAGTCCTCGTGGGACTCGGAGACCTCATCCACTTTTGCGAGCGGCGAGTTGGGCTGCGTGAACATGTCCTGGAATTCGGCGAACTCCACAAAGCCGTCTCCTTTCTTGTCGGCCGACGCGATCAGTTCCTTCACCTCTTCCGGTACCATCGAGTTCCGGAACACGTCCTGCAAACCTACGATCGATAAGCGGCCCTTCTTCTCGCCATCGAGAAGGCCGAAGGCCTCCTTGATTGTGTTCTGCCCAATATCGCGCTGGTCCATAACCGCGGCGATGAACTCGAGAAAGTTGATCTGGCCGGTTTTCGACTGGTTGATGCGCGTGAACAAATCGTCGGCATCAGGCTTGGAGATGCCGCACTCGACCATCGAGTTACAGAAGGCCTCGCGCGTCAGTGTGCCCTTCTTTGAGTGGTCCATCGAGTGAAACACCTCGGCTGCCATCTCCTGCTGGATGTGGTCCTCCGAGATACCCAACGCCACGGACAGCAGCGCCGTCTGCTTCATCTTACGGCACCGACTGAAGCTCAGCATGTTGGTGAGCAGGAGGCGCTTGTTGTTCTGCAGGCGCTCGCTGCCCGACGAGCTCTCATCGGTGTCCGCGAGCCACTTGTGCTCGAGCGCCTGCTCGGCCGAGAGCCGCGCGTCCACATCTTCCTTCACGAGCGACTTAACGAACGCAATGGCGCTCGGGGAGAAGTGCCTCCAGATCGCGTCGTCGAAGATCAGGATGCCGTCAAAGATCTTGCCCATGGTCTCGTCGATCGTGGGCGCGTGGAAGGGCGAGACGCCCGTGAGCAGCTCGAAGCAGATCACACCCACACTCCATAAATCGCACTTCTCCGTGTAGTCGCCGTCGAGCACCTCGGGCGCCACGTAGTCGATCGTACCGAGTGACTTCTGCAGCTTCTCACCACGTTTGAAGCGCGTGCTCAACCCAAAGTCGCAGAGCTTGAGCGAGCTCGGGTTCTCCGCGTTCTCGAGCAGCAGATTCTCGAGCTTCAGGTCGCGGTGCGTGATGAAATTCGAGTGCAGGAACGCCACGGCGCGCAGCAACCCACGGATGATCTTGCGCACGTCCTCCTCCGAGAACTTGCGGCTCTCCTTGTACAGGTGCTCGTACAACTCCTTGCCCTTGCAGAGCTGCATGACCATGTACATGTGCTCCTTGTCCTCGTAGGACGCGATCACACGCACGATCTGCGGGTGGTGCAGTCGCTTGAGGATGTTGATCTCGTTTCGCAGTGCGTCTTTGTCCACCTCGTTGTTGAGCTTCACGATCTTCACGGCCCACTCCTTGCCCGACTTGCGCGACGTCGCGTGCTTGACGCAGCCAAAGTGGCCCGTGCCGATTGTCGAGTGGAACTCAAAGTACTCGTCGATGTCGTCCACGTACGTGTGTTGGATTAGGTCCGAGGTCACGTCGTCGCGGAACGTCGCGCGGTCGCTGCGGCGCGAGCGCCGGGTGCCCTTGCGCGCCGCCGCCGAGGTCGAGGCGACCACGTCCGAGTCCTTGGATTGCTGGCAGCCCATTCGTATCGATTGATAAAGGGAGAGTACAAGCGTGCGGGTCCTTCTTTCACTATGATAACAATATATAAGCAGAGACAATTGTTAAATAGGCAAAAGAGAACGAGTTGGGGCTGAGAACAAACGCGCGCGAGGGCTTCTCATGAACGAACGAACACAGACACAGATCCAGATCCAGACACGCATCCACAAATACAGCGAGCCATGTACACATACGCCATGCGCGTGCGACAGCGGCAGTTGTCGTGCCCTCGTCGCTTCCGACCTCTCCACCGGAAGGAGACCGACCACCCAGTGAGAGAAAGCGCGAGACACTCTTTACATTTCGTAGGTGGACGGACCAGCGTGAGAGGCAGCGAGCGCATGGGCAGAGAAGCCGCACGCCACAGTCACACACACACACACACCCACACACACACACACACACACAAACATACGCTAGTCAACTAAACGCACCGAGTATGAGGGAGAAGCTGCTGCTGCTACTGCTGCCTTCTTCTGCAATGAAACTCGCGTTGCTGTGCACGAGCGAGTTGGTTGTGCGTCGTCAAATTGCTCGAGTGGGGGCTTCTATTTCTGGCGCCTACTAATCATATTGCTAGAACCTACAAGTCGATCGTTCAGGTGAATAAACCTTTATTTTACAGTTACAATTGATATTCGTAAATGGATATCCTTTTTAAAATATGAAATAGTGCATTTGTTTTTCAGTTATTGATAAGAAAGGCTGAAAAGGAGCGAGCTTCTGCATGGGGTTTTCCAGGTGCTGACTAGCCTTATTCTGTGGTCCCCTTCTCAAACAGACTTCCTACAAGCCAGATGTGCAGGCACATACATGACACATGCTTCTCTGTCTTGTATTGTCGTGCAAGCAGAATTCAGGAGGAGGAGAAAGGGAGAAACACGCAAGAGCACAACCGCAAAGCAATCTTCATTTTTATCAAAAGGTATCAAATATATATATATACCATGCCATCTTCAAACTGCAAACGAATCTCTTCTGGTCAACATTGTTTGAGAAGAACACTTGGAGCTTCGACTCCTTCCAACTGTGTGCTTCGTGAGAAACTGGTCAAGTCGCACCGGGATATCTGGTCTCTCAGAACTCAGGTACTCTACCTGGACAATTACTTCTCGCAAGATTCTCGTCTGAGAATGGCGTTGTTCCGATTAACTCTGTTCAATGCATTCACCTAAGCCGAACGAAGTAGAAGAGCAAGGGGATTGTGGTGGGAGTGTCCTTGTTGTTGCTGTTGATAACTCGTGGAAGAAGCCGACCGCCTGCTGAATAGTTACAGTACGTCGTCGGAGCCACCTTGTTGGTGCTTACCGCACATGCTGCGATCGGCCTGGCTCATATTTTGTGATTCTCATTCTGTCAGCAAGAAAATGCCAAACCTCTTAATTACGGTACTGCTGTGACAGCAATACAATTTCTACGGTACTCTCTATTTACTGTCAATCGCTTGTCAGAAGTCACTGTGTGCATTTCGGCGCCATATTCTTTTTCATCAAAAAGAAGCAACAACTGCAAGACCGAAAATGAAGGACGACGACTTTGACGAAGACGACTTCTCTCTGGACGACGTCTCCGATGAGGAGGAAGAGGAGGCGTTCTCTGCTGCCTCTGAGGATGAGGATGATGGTGATGATGACGACGGCGGAAGTGATGCCGCCGTGAGCGACGACGAGGCCGTAGAGTCCGACTTTGACGACGACGCGCCAAAGGCCAAGCGCAGCAAGAAAATTCCCACCGCTACGCCAAAGGGCAAGGCCGCTGCGCCCAAGAAGGCAGCGCCTGCAGCAGCAGTGAAGAAGACTGCTGGAAGTGCTACTGCTGTTGCATCTGCGAAGAAAGTTGCTAGCAAACCGAGTGCGAAGGCCAAGAGCAGTCCTGCGAAGAAGAGCAGCGTCGGCGCGTCGGCGGGGGCTTCACCTGCAACGTCGGCACCGGCGCCGACAATGAAGGCCGGGGACGCGAAGAGCGCAGTGCTTGACTACATGCGCAAGGTGGCTGCTATGCTATCACTCTATTGATGTTTGAACAATGGCGATCCAGATACTGACCTGTGAATATCTGTGATTGTTAGACCAATCGTCCGTACAGCATGCTGAACGTGTTTGAGAACATGCATCGCGCCATCGCCAAGCCGTCGCTAACCAAGGTGCTAGACGACCTCTGTGGCAAGTGAGTACCTTAGTGCGCTCTTAGTAGTGCTGTCATATAGTATGAATACCCTGACACTCTACATGAACAGAGAGGAGCTCGCGAGCAAGACGTACGGCAAGGCCAAGATCTACTACATGAACCAGAACAAGTTGCCGGTGCCCTCGCCCGAGGAGTGCGCGCAGGTCGAGCATCAGATCAAGAACACGGAGGCCGAGTGCGTGACCGTCGAGCAAGAGCTCAAGGCGAGCGAAGCCACGCTCTCAGGCATCAACTCGCAGATCTCAGACGCCGACTTGGAGACCACGCTCGTGCAACTTGAGGAAGAGCAGCGAACGCTGCAAGAGAAGCTCGCGACGCTCGAGAAACCTGGTCAGAAACCCATTTCGCCCGGCCGAAAAGACGCACTCAAGCGGAAATTTAACACCTATCGGGTATGTGACACTGTGTGTAATGAGGAGCTCTTCGTTGTGGGGATATGTGACTGACAGCCTTGAAATTTGTTGTATGTAGACGGCCTGGGTGCAACGCAAGCGCATCGTCGTGGACGCTATCAACCAGGTGGCCGACGGTATGGAGAAGAAGCCCAAGGCAGTGTACGACCTCGTGGGCATCGAGACCGACGCCGACGCCGGGGTGAAGGAGATTCCGCCGCTTATTTAATTTGTCAGTCGGCGGTGATCAATAGATGGGAGAGAGAGACAAGCTCGATATCTTTCTATCTGCCTATGAGGCGGTCACAGAGAGCTCGATGAGTGGAGTTTCTATGGCGTTTGTTCACGACTGCATGCGCGCCTTCTTCTCGGCGATCTCTCGCTCGCGGCGGTCCTGATCGCAATTCACAGGTATGGCAGAACAGAACTCAGTTCAGTTCTCCATGGACCAGCTAGTACGTAACGACACATTCAAAGCTGTCATACCTTCAGGCACTGCTTGTATCGGTCAAAGAACGCGCTGCAGTTCTCGCGTGTGTCTTCATTCTCTACAGACACACCATGCGCACGCATCGTGAGCTTACAGTGCATACCTACTTACAGTTGGTCCAGTCATGCGGCTTACCAATAAGGCACTGGAGCGACTCCCGCTGCAGCTTGGAGCATTCCTGTCGCGCGCGACGCACATGACACGAGTGAGCGCACAATCGTCACTCTCAAGCACACCTCAGCGTGCATTAAGAGCAGCAGCAACGCATGCGTAAACTGGGAGCAGCAGGTCCGGAATGTATAGTTAGGAGGCTCACCGCGTTGTCGAACTTGGTGAGCGGCATCGTCGTCTCGAGCGTGTTGTACCAGCGTCGGAAATGCGGAAATGCCGGCACCAGAAGAAAAACAGAATCAGATAAAATCCATCACTCCAACAACAGCAAGATTCTGATACAAAATTCTCACCCCACCGTTTTAGCAGCCCTCATGGTATGTTTTGCTTTAAATTTCTACTAATTCATTTAAGTATTCTTTATAAAATCCAGGTTCTAAAACTGCCTTTACAAATAAAAACTAGGTTACTCGGTGCTTTTGTTTCCAATCACAAAACAGAAGTTATTCAAATTTCTATTTTGCAATACTAAATCAAAATAATTTGACTTAGACTACAAATATATGGTAAATTCCAAAAGGTGACTCAAATTGCAATGCTTCCTTAAAAAGTGACTCAATCTGTATTTTACACGTGAAACAAATCAGCGACTACTGACACAGTTTGACTGTCACGAATATACCCTCTTGTGGCTCTGTTTTCGACGCTGTTATAGCTCAGTGGTAGAGCGCCTGTTTGGTAAACAAGAAGTCGGTGATTCGATCCCATCCAACAGCATAATACAGTCTGCATCATATGCCACACAACCTAGAACTGCGAAAGTGACCGTACTGTGTGAAGTGTGAGTCAGGCTAGCCGTCAGTGCGATGAGTCCAAATGGAAGGACCTCCTTCCGGGAAAGATCCGATGTTCAGAACATCTCCAATCTACAACCGCAGCAGGCCTAGGCGCACAGAGGCTAGTCACATCACGATTTTTGTACAGTACATCCATGTAGTGATACCAATATCAGGCGTGCTTCTTCTATCTGTATCTACAAGTGGCTTTGATGTGTCCATCTCTAGCTCCACACTTCCTGCATCTGCACACAGATCTCGATTTCTTCTCTCCTCTTGATCTAATGCGCCGTTTTCTTGGACGTCCAGCTTGATTAATGCGTGGTGGCGCTTAAAGATGCTGGTCGCGGACGAGCAGGTCTTCACTCGGGAGTCGGAGTGCAACGAGCTGTTGCGCGTTCGCCGAAACGGAAAAACACGAGCTAAACAAGTCGATCGACTTCTCCTTACCACCACCTGCATAGAACACTGCAAGTAGATGGTGACAGAGCAATCCAAACTGGTCCCAGGTCAGGCAGGTGCAGGTCGGCGGATCTAGGTTTACTTTAATGCTGGACTCCAGATTGGATGAACTGTGTGAGACGTAGCCGACGCTGGAGGAGGAGAACACTGCTATGTAGTCGAAAATTCTTCTGAGCTCCTGCTGTAACTTTGCCTCAGCTCTTGAAGTCAATATTCGGCTGCATTCGATCCACACCTCGGTCTGATTGATGCGCCTGTAGCACTCGCACATCAGGATCTTGCTGTAAGCTCGAAAAACTCGAATGGAAGCATCTTTCGCGGCTTGAGTCGCAGTGCCCGCGCTTGCTCGCTCTCTACAATTTTCGTCGTTCTCC
This sequence comes from Globisporangium iwayamae, assembly GCA_023336215.1. Taxonomy (NCBI): domain Eukaryota; phylum Oomycota; class Peronosporomycetes; order Pythiales; family Pythiaceae; genus Globisporangium; species Globisporangium iwayamae. The sequence goes on from JAADWP010000565.1 coordinate 19,137, forward strand.
ATCCGTACAGTGATGTGGTACCTCGGTGCGGATACAAAGCCCATTGCTCGGGATTGATTGCCTTCAGATACTGCCTGTAATGGGCCCTCAAATGGCCATTACATGGAGGCAGATGTGTGTGGTACACATCACCTCACAGTGCACCATGGGCGACTATTACTGGTCGGATACCGGTAACACTGCCAATACTCATGGGCACAGGTGGCATCATTGGATGATGTCACCGGACATTCTTGCACAGACAGTTGGTGTATTATGGAGTAATCACCACTAGCGTAATCATGTGCGGAATGATGGTTCCTGCTCTTTGGGAACTGGACTGGTGACGCGACCGACGCGACAGCCATGTTCATGCGAGTGGTGCGAGCCAATCACATCACAGGGAATCTTCCCATCAGACTTCAAGTTCAAGGTCTATGGGTTGAACCTCGGAGTACCCAAGGTTATATATATCA
>JAADWP010000566.1:0-19580 GCA_023336215.1 Globisporangium iwayamae
GATTTGTCGTGATTTGCGCTATCTCATTGAATACAAATAGCAGTACATCCTCACCAGTGGGCTTCATCACTAGGCTTCTGAATAGGACGGCAGTTCGTATTGAGTTGAGTAGGCAACGAGTAGCATCAGATGAACGGACCGACGTATTCAGATCTGATTCGACTGCGCTTTGATATCCAACGATCAATATTCAAAGAGACAACAACCATGGCGACGGAGACAGAGGCGAGCGGACTCCACGGCTTCATCAATGACGTCGACGCACTGCTCGCGGAGACTGAGACGCTGTTGGACTCCATGGACGCCGCTCCGAGCGCACCCGTTGCCGTTCCTCAGCGTGCGGCTCCTCCACCGGTTGACAGTGAGACTGAGAGCGACCAACGCGGCGACGACCTTAGGGCAGATGTGACCCCACGGAATGCAGGAGTAAGCAAGAAGAAGCGCAGCCGCAATTCGACGCGTGATCGAGAAAAAGTAGAAATCGAGCTGTTGCGTGTGCAGGCCACTGCATTGGCGAAAGAGGTGACCGCATTGCAGAGCGAGAAGACGCACGTGAGTCAAGAGCTGGCGCCCGTGTGGCGTCGACTCGCTGAGCGCCAAGTGCAGGGGAAGCGGAAGGCTGAGGACGAAAACAAGGATCTCCGAGCCGAGGTGGGAGAGAACGCACGTACGCTGAGACGCCTGCGGGGGACCTTGGTTGCCCGACTGGATCAGCAAAGATCTGGTCACGTGCTGTGCAACGAGCAGAGACGGTGTATGGAGTGGATCGATACGGTCGTGTTTGCGCGATTGAAGGCCGAACTAGCCGACGCATATGCGAGAACGGACGACGTGATTCGCGATAGCGGGGTCGGCAGCATGCTGGAGAACGGTGTCGAGTACGCGCATTCCCGGAATCTACGCAGGAAAGATGGACTGCAACGCTACGCAAGTGAACTGGCGAGCGTTCACCTGTTGCCGTTCGAGGCGCACAAAGCGTCCGATGCGATGTGGCAGATCTCAAGCACACAGTTCTTTCGCTGCTGTTTCCATTCCATGGGACCATGCAGCCAGCTATCAAGTTCCTCCGGGTGGCCGGTGGGTGAGAAGCAGCAGAATGATATTATGGCGATCAAGTTCCAGAAAAAGGTTCGCGTGGATGGAGTCGACGTCGTCTTTGATGCCAGGCAGGTGATGCAACGCTACAAGGAAGACGCACGGTATGTGCACGTCTGGATCGCAGAGTACGACAGGACGGAGCCAGCGGCGGCGGATATGAGAAACATGGGGTGGGTCATTTGGAGGCGAGCCTCTGTATCATACAGCAACGCATCCATTGTCGGCTCCATTAATCTGTCCAGTGTTGCGAATCTGACTGAGCAGTATGAAGACCGTGACTGCAGGACTCATAACGTGATCGACTCAACCATACCCTCCAACGAGGTTTGTGCGGACGAACTCAGCATGATGGTCGAAAATTTGCTCCGTCAACCTCAACAAAACGTGGATGAATCGTGACTTGGACAAAGATCTTGGGTGGTCCAAGCTGTTAATGGCTAATACGCGTGCCCATATGAAGGATGTTCACTGGTGTACATCGCTTCCAATACTCCCCGGAAGCATTGTCAACGCAACCATGCAATCAGCTTCACTACACTTTGTCCGAAGGAGATTTCTCCCGGTCTACTTGGTCACTCTCGATCTACATGACCACTCTCTCGGTCTATTTGGTCGCTCTCTTGGTCTACTTGTCCACATTCTTGGTCGACCTGGGGTCGTGAGCTTCATCGAAGTGATGATCGAGAAACAGCGCAAAGAGGACGACACCGAGTACAGGAAAGCGGAGTAGCTGTGGTGTTCCACGAGTCGCAAGACAGGAAACACGTGACTTGGGAGCTGGAACTCCCACAAACGCCCAGCTTGTATTCGGTCCAACTTGAGCGCAAGATTACAACTGAGCAAGGAAACACAACACATGCATTTCCTAGTCAATGCTCACCATCTACCCGCTCGCTCTTGCCGAGTCTCACATTAACGGCAAGATCCAGGGAGCAGCATGTCTGGGAAGAGGAGGAAGCTGCTTGGTTTGTGTCTGCCACACCAGCGGCGGCAAACACCATACTCGGGAGCATTCCTCTCATCGTGGGAACACTCAACTTCAGCAATTTGGAAGGAATTTCTCATCCGTCTGTCTTGATACAGTACGGTTGACTGCATTTAATCGCTTACGACACATCACGCAAGGTCTTCTGGGCGGACTCCATGGTTCCATTGCCAGTCGCGAGCGTCAAGCGATTCCTCCAGCGTGTAGACAGCAAGTCTCACACCGTACGATCCCGCACGAGGTCTGGTCGGTAAAGCAAATAGAGTTCTTGGCAGCAAAGCTGAGCGCACAGCACGGAAGCCGAAAGATCTGTCACTGGCACGGCCACGGTGAGCTGAGAAATGAGGTGGTTCCAATGCGACGGATTCCAATTCCAGAAACCTCGATCAATTTCTTTTCAGATGAACTCGTCCGACGCAAAGAACTCCAATTTTCGACACAACTCGTTAACGCAACCTACTTTGCACGACCACTCCAGTACAGAAGCTTTGCTGACGGCATTCGCTACAGTTGCTAGAAGCGTGTATCCTTTGGAGAACTCTAGAAAGTGCTCCATCTGAACAGATCCGCTGCCGCCCGAGTGTGCGCGGTGCAGCACTCGATACGACATTTATCCAAACGATGGGACTGAGAATCTGCGCTCTCTTCTCTCCTTCTTGTAGCTTCTCAGCTTGACGCGTGTGATTCGTTACCTGTAGACGCCTCACTCGAGACCAAGTTAGCGAGACACAGTTTCATTGCTGATGCCTTGCTAATGGGATCACTACGTCAGTGCGACCACTGATTCAGCGCTCTCTAACTCTTGGACACCCACACCATCGATCTGATACGGCACTGCAGGTCCTGATGTATCGTGCTCTCTCTGTGTTTTCAGCTTCGCACCTGCAGGCACACTGCATATGGTTAGCACTGTTGATCATCGTTCAAATCCACTCAAGCATTCGCAAAGTTGGTCCACTCTCACCTTCATCGAGGGCGAGCGCGCTGTTCAGACAACTCTCCACTTAGTCTTCGCTTTGACTGCACTAAATTTGCTGAGATCGCCACTGCTCGCACTCGTCTGATTTCTCGCTTGACCCTTTCTCCAGGATAAGCACTGTGCACAACAATGACAACAATCGTCATTTCACCACTTTGCGCTGCACGACGACGACAGGATGGTGGCGCGCAGCTGCTCGTATAGACGCCAAACGTTGCTCTCGACTGCGAGTCGGCCCGCGTTCTTCTTTCTGCACTCAAATCGAAACTCTGGCACAACTACTGTAGTCTCCACAGCTCTTTCTGCAAACAACACAGCACATTCGCTCGGACAGGAAGGGGCATGCTGAAGGCAGCTTGAGCGTCACGATCAAGACTGCTTTTGTTTGTACAACTGCGTGCGACTAGCTGGCTGAAAGTGCTGTATCCACTGATAACAATCGATTCGTGTGTTGCTGCGGTCAGTGTGCGCGGTCCGTGCTGACACCATTACAGAACCCATTCGCTTCTACACTCGCGAACTGCTCCTGTTGAGCTCGCAGCACGTTGCCTCCATGAGATCTCCAGCTGAAATCGTCTTGTGTGACGAGACTACTGCATTAACAGTTTAGAAGACAGCGACGATAAGCATGGCGTGCGTGGTAGTCGGGGTACCAGGGGCTGCGAGAACTCTCACTCGCTCGAGCAGCGAGGCTGATTCGAAGCGCGGATGATGCGGATCTGCTTGATCGGCTTGGCTTGACACCCGGATTCACCACGCTGCATCATATGGTGAGACTACAGCTACTGTAGTAGGCAAATACGTCCATGGGATTTAATCACTTCGAGGCATTTTTTAGACACCTTACTGTGACACAGTCGTGTAGCTTGCACGCGTCTTGAGTTCGCATCCATCACCAACAGCAGCATTGGCGACCCATCTACTTGAAAAGTTTCGTTCGCTGTACAAAGACGAGTGTGTCTACAGGCACGGACACTGTCCATCTCGGACTGACGCCTTGGTCTTGAGCTGGGATGGTGCTGTCAGGTTGAAGCGCACGCCTCGGTCGACCTCATCGAATCGCAACCGACAGCAGGTTTCCCATTCTCTGATTGACGGTTCTCCATACTACCGTCGTGTTTGAACGCGCAGCTCCTTGCACGCTTTCTGCATCGCCGCCTTCTTGTCTGCATGCTCAGCTTCTTCCAAGAGCTGTTCTGTCGTACCTGCTGTAGCTGCCATAGTCAGACATTTCCATGCAACGTTACTGACCGAGAGGGGAACCAACGAGACAGCACCACAGATACCCACGAAGGCGTCCTTCACGTCTACTACATACACAATAGAGATTGTCGTCGCTGCTCCACGTCTCCATCGTCACCTCCAACCGCGCTTGTGTACAGGTACCCGTTCGCGATACTTTCCAGCACCGCTCGCTCGCCAAGGTGAGAAGAATCCGCCTGATTGATGCCACGACGCCTGCTTGGAACTCACTTCTTTCTCAATTTCACTGCACTGCACTGCGACACGCTCGGCACAAACCTCCATGTTGTTCGTCCAGAAGTAGATTCACGTATGATACTTGCCGGAATGGGGGAGAAATTGTGGAGACGCACGTGCAATCGAGGTCGCCATCTGGGTCACAGATGAGCTGTATCGAGACTGCGCAGAGTACTCTCTCATACAGACATACACCACTCCACCTCCTTTCAGCGCGCTCTGCCTACGCTTGTATCTGTTGCTCTTCACTGGAGTACCGTGAAGCTCACGCCTTGTACTCGCACGCACTTTGGGCGCAGAAGACCGCCGACCGAACCTTCCCCAGTCGTCACGGAGAAGTGAGCGACATGATGTCGAGTGTGGTGCGTAACGCGCTGAAGCAGCAGCAGAAACCGCGCAGACTCGGAATCACTGCCAGGAGCTCGTGCGATGGATCTTGCAGCAGCGACCACGAGTGCGTCGCCTGAGTGCTTCACTTAGCGTCATGAGCCGGCAGCACCCGTCGCCAGCCTCGATTCGCGCTATCCTGGCTGCCTGCGTTCAAAATTGTTTTTTGAGCTGCTGACGACATTTCCATCAGATCTGATGCAGCACTTGGTATCTGGGTCACACCTGATACACAAGCGACACCCATTTGTAAGCCTCCATTTCAGCCAATCAGAGCGGCAAACACGTTGACTGGACAGCGTGGATACAAAGCGAGACCAGCAAAAATGGAGGGGATCGCTTTTTGAGCGGCTCTCGCGCTCGCACTCTCAGTTTTTGTAGCGAAACAACAACAGGAAACCATGGCTGACACCAACATCTACCTCCGCGGCACGCTCGACGGCCACAACGGCAAGGCCGTGACCGCCATCGCCACGACCCGCGAGAACCCGAACCTTCTCCTGACCGCGTCGCGCGACAAGTCGCTGCTTGTGTGGCAGCTCACCCACGACGGCGAGTCGTACGGCTACGCTCGTCGTCGCCTGACCGGCCACTCGCACTTCGTCGAGGACGTCGTGATCTCGTCGGACGGCCAGTTCGCGCTCTCGGGCTCGTGGGACGGCACCCTCCGTCTGTGGGACCTCAACACGGGCATCACCACCCGCCGCTTCGTGGGACACACCAAGGACGTGCTCTCGGTGGCCTTCAGCGCTGACAACCGTCAGATCGTCTCGGGCTCGCGTGACAAGACCATCAAGCTGTGGAACACCCTCGGTGAGTGCAAGTACACCATCACGGAGGAGGGCCACACTGAGTGGGTCTCGTGCGTGCGTTTCTCGCCATCGACCGCCAACCCGCTGATCGTGTCGGCCGGCTGGGACAAGGTCGTGAAGATCTGGAACCTCGCTAACTGCAAGCTCCGCACCAACCTCTTCGGCCACCAGGGCTACCTCAACACGGTCACCGTCTCCCCAGATGGTTCGATCTGCGCGTCGGGTGGCAAGGACGGTACCGCCAACCTGTGGGACCTGAACGAGGGCAAGCGCCTCTACTCGCTCGTTGCGGGCGACGTCATCCACGCGCTCGTGTTCTCGCCAAACCGCTACTGGCTGTGCGCGGCCACGACCTCGGGCATCAAGATCTGGGACCTCGAGTCGAAGATCGTTGTGCACGAGCTTGTGCCTGAGGACGTTGAGATCCCGAAGGGCAAGTACGCCCAGGTCGCGCACCCAGTGTCGCTCGCCTGGTCGGCCGATGGCTCGGTGCTCTTCGCCGGTTACACCGACGGTTGCGTCCGCGTCTGGGCCGTCGGCAACTAAGTCTTTGGTGCTGCTGCCGTCGTTCTTTAGGAATTACGTCGCGCTCAAGCATGTCGTTGCTGTCGTAGCTAGGTTGATGATACTTTAAAGTTTAGAGGGAGTGTTAGAGCATTGCTAATATGAACTCACTGAAGTATTCGCTACAGTCAAACCAATTCTGTCGTTGGCGCCTTCGATTAGTGTTAATCATGCTGGTAGTCTCTGGACAATGCGACCACAACGTGAAGCTCATCGACATAGTGAGTCTTCCCACGGCGACGAGGCTGCGATCATATGCGCACCTAAATCGCGGCTATGAAAGTATACACACATAATGCTAGCACGCCTCGAGTGTTGACAAGTACAGTAGCTGCACAGACGGATCACGGGCTTCTCGTCACTTGAACGACAGAGGTTTTGAACTCAATGTCTTGACCTCTTCTCCAGAGCTTTCTTTCCAACTCGGAGGACATACGACTTCAAAGCTGAGACCAAGCCGTCCTGCTTTGTCTCGAATGTGACGACCACAAGGTCCGAGATGGATTGATTGTCCATCGACTGATTATCCCGGACACTTGAACTGCTCGCTCAGTCAGTAGCGGATGCCTTCACCTCATGCATGATGGCCTGAACATTGTCCAGCTGAACTGGAACACAAGCAAAGAAGCAAACTGAAGACAGACTGGTTTGGTTTGAGAGAGGAATCCCTGTTGTATCACATTAAATCAAATTACTGACTCGCTGCGTCCATCCAGGGGGCCAAATCCAACGACGTTTTCCATTTTGCAAGAGGGGTTCTCTTTACCACGAAGCGTCCCGCGATCGCGCCGCAGGTCACAACGCGGCGACTAAAGCTCGAGCGCCATGGAAAACTGCATCAATAGTAGCGAAAAGCGACTCGTAGCTGCTGCAGAGAGCGACCATAATCTACTTAAGCTTCTTCTTGAGACGAAGCTGTGGCGAGTGGCCGCACTTCTTCTTTCTGCAGTTGGTGGCACGTGGAGGAAGACGCGCGTAGCACACACGGCAGATCTTCTTCTCGATGTTGGTCTTCTTGGCGAGCGCCATGAGCGTTGGCTCAATGGCACCACCACGAAGGCGGAGCACCAGGTGGAGGGTCGACTCTGTTAGGGGAATACAATAAAGCATGATGAGTCACTGAATCATGAGGAGCTCTCCTGGCATGATGAAAAGCATAATGAACGTACCCTTCTGGATGTTGTAGTCCGAGAGGGTGCGGCCGTCCTCGAGCTGCTTGCCAGCGAAGATCAGACGCTGCTGGTCAGGTGGGATTCCTTCCTTGTCCTGGATTTTCTGCTTGACATTGTCAATGCTGTCCGACGGCTCCACGTCGAGCGTGATGGTCTTGCCCGTAAGAGTCTTCACGAAGATCTGCATCTTTAACCTGCAACGCACGATTCGCACAACAAGCAGCAACAAATGAGTCAGCACACTTGGGCATTTCAGGAACTCTGTATAGCGCAACGCCATCCGATTGTCATCGCCACAGCCATTACGCCAGCAGCCATCCTTCTCCGCCATTGTCGGTTCGTGCTGATCACTGCGCTGGATAACTGATCTGCTCTCCACGTAACAGCGACCTGTTTTCTGAGATTGGTGCTTCTCCAGCTCAAGACCATATGCCTTATCGCGTTCGCGTGTAGCTAGCAGTAAAGCGCTTCATCCACGCTCAATTGACTGAATCCTGCGCCGTCGCTCTCATGCTGCTCTATTGGTCCTGTCTGGAATGCGAGAAGGAGTGGCTGCTGCTGCTGATTTTCGCGCTCACGTGATGGCGATAAATGCGTGCCCAGCCGTCGCCGACACCGCCGTCAAGCGTTGGCACGGATGACATGAATTTCCGCTGCGGGCCGTACCTTGAGGCTCTTTACTCTCTCAAAATGCGACTCTTTCCCCTTTGGCGGCCGGCGCGCTCCAGTGGTCCCCAACGCCGGTGTTTTCGAGCACCCACCAACCAATTCGCCGGCGCATACAAGAAACCAGTCAGAAAGCCACGCAGGGCAATTTCTACGGGCCACTCCTTTTTCACGCCCGGTCCCGTTGCGTTGCGGTTCATCCGGATGCCCAAGATGAACCGGTTCACCTCACTTACTGGCGACGTTTGTTTTGGGCAGCATTCCGGTAGATTAGGTAACTAGTGTGGCCAACACCAACAGCTACTTTCCGAAACCGAGTTCAGTGCAACTTGTCCACAAAGCATACAAACCCAAGTCACTAGCTGTTCACGCCTGTTTGCGTGCTCTTGCCACTCGGAGCTTGTCATCACATCAGTTCGAAGCGTCATTTCGACGAGAAATGAGCGCCTTTCAAGGTGAAATATGCTGCGGCGCGATTGCTAAGGAGGCCGCGCGTCCAACTGTTGGCGGTCGCTCAAGACTCCAGCGCCTGAGAACAACAGGTGAGCGAGCGAGCTGATCATCTCTCGCGCCGGCGCATCTTCGCCTTTGAAAAATCAATCCAGGAAAGGAGGACAAACAACGTGGCGTCGTTGGTTTGCAACATTTTGTGAGTGCGTGAGTCATGGACATCCTCATTCCTTTGCGCATGGACCCTCGTGCAGCGCAGGACACAGTTCGCCATTTCTAGTCTGCCACGCAACCAACCAAGTAACTGGTTGCCTGATCACGCGCACCGGTACCAGTACAACAGCAGGTAGCTCCAACGCACCAGTACGTGCGGCGCTGACACCGCTGCACCACATCAGCACTACCACTGCTACCAGAGCATCGAGGCTCCGCTGACGACTGCAAATCCAAGTGCACGAGCGTTCGTCTGTCTGTTCTGCGGCTTCGGCATTCGTTCCTCTTTCTCTCTCGTGTGTGTGTGTGTGTGTGTGTGCGTGTGTCGTCATCGTCACCGTCCGAGTGGGGTCGGATCATTTCAGACGAAGAAGGAGACTGGTGAGACGTCGCAGTTTGTCAGGCGCGTCGACGGCGCAGTTCAACTCCCACACCGCGTTTTGATACAAGGGCAACCGCTTTCTATACAATCCGTATCAGTGGCAATCGACAGACAGACAAGCGCAAAGCGTTCATCCGTCACTTTAGAATTCCACACGACAACAAACATCTCCATACACAGACAGACAGGCAGAAATGATCCACCGACTCGTGGCGCGCTTCGACCTGCCATCGTACCTGCCCAAGCCTGACGAGATCCTCGACGGTGTGCAGTGGCTGCGCGAGAACCCGGGGCTCGCGGCCGGCGTCGTGGTCGGGCTCACAAGCTACTCGGTCGCCAAGTACTACCAGCTCGTACCGCCGTCTTCCTCTGAAGAAGACCAGGTCGAAGACGACCAGAAAGCGGAAGACATGGAGGTGACGCGCGAGGAGATCGCGCGCTCGATCTCGGCGATCCAGCTGGGGCTGCTCAAGGTCGGGCTGCACGGCGGTGGCTCCGCGTCCTCCGACACGGTCGACAACTTCGACTCGTCCACAGACATCAGTGCGCACCGCGGAATGCGGTCACGGGCGAGCAGCGTCTTCAAACCGCTGGCAGAGGTGCGCATGCTCGTGTCGTTATGGTGTTGTTACTATTTACTATTGGCCAAGGAGGCTGACGGGCGCTTGTTGTGATTGTTTATATATTGCAGGAGTCGCTTACAGAAGAGCTCGAGGCCGAGAAGTGCGGGTGCGCACCCGGGAGCCACGTGAACGCAGACGGCACCCCGAAGGCGTGCTGCGATCAAGACTGGGGCTGGTTCGTGCCTACGTCTCCGCGGCCCTGATCATGCGAGGGCTGATGCTCGTTTTGGCTGGTTGCTCCCGTGGACTGGTGGGTGGTCATCTGGCTCTCCTCTCTCCTTCCTTAGAGCGAAGCACGAGACGAGAGCCGCATCGAAAGGATGTCCCTACTACATCATCACACACGTCAGGTAGCGAACCAAGCAAGCCCATCAAGGCACCACCAATTGCATGACCTCGATATTTAACCACCGCCACGTAGGCGTCCTCTAATCAAGAAGTACAGTTCTAATTAATCAACAGCACTCCTCGTCATCCGAAATGCAGCGACATGCAGTTACAGTGTCATTACTTGCTTGCTTGGTTGGTTCGCAGACTGGACGCTTAAGCCGACGAGGTGTCCCTGGTCACCGCCTTTGTGCCTTTCGGCACGGCGTGCTTGGCGAGCCCGCCTGGGGGCATCAGGCGCACGACCGTCTGGATCTCGCGCGACGGCAGGATCCACATTTCTTGTTTGCAGCGAGTGGGACAGCTTGGCGGCCTCCGACGCGATGCGCTCAAAGATGTCGCTGATGATCGAGTTCGTGACCAACATACCGCACTTGGAGATGCCTTGCAGCTGGTAGTGGAGGTGGTGGTCGAGAGTCAAAAATGATAATGCTCCGTCGTCATGTTCTATGTTTTTGCTGCAAGGTGCAGGCTGTGTGTGTCATTTGCCCAACTCAAGTCTTCAAGCCGCTTGTCATAACGACCTCTTGACGCCCCACCATTTGATCTCAGACACTCTTGAACTTTGTGGCGACAGTTCCGACCACCGAAACGTGCATGCACCTCCCAAAAAAGGAAAATTTGGTACACGCACACGGATAAAGCGATCATGAAGCGCGTCACCGTCTCGCAGTCCGCCGCGTGGCTATTCATCGTTGCCGTTCCTGGCGGCAGCTGCAGACAATACTACAGTGCACTGCTCGACCCCAGAGGAATGCTGCGACGAGTGTGGCAGCGACTCGCTCCGCTGCGCACGCGGCCCGTGCTCTTCGAGCGCCATCACCACAGGCTCCTTCTTCATCAGCATGCCCACGCACTTCACGTTCTACGGCGTGGTGCCATCGCTCACGCCAGTGCTGCTCGTCAGGCGCACGTGTTCGCGCTCCTCTTCGTTCCGATCGTCACGACCCTCACCATGGTGGTGCTCATCAGGATCTTCGGCGCGTGTGTGAACTGCCTACGTCCCTGCGGCACGTGCCTAAAGAGCGAGGGGATTCCCTCGAGTCACCCGGCGGGTTCAATTGGCATGTGGCTTTAGGTCTTTCTCGAGACTTTCGTGGGTGTCGGCAGGAACCTAGCACAGCATGTCAAAATCTACCTCACGCTGGCGAGCGCACTGCTCTTCGCGCCCGTGCCCTACAGTCGCATGTACCTAGGGGACCACGCGCCGCTGCAGATCGCGATCGGCGTCGTCGTTGGAGTCGTGTTTGCCGTGCTCTACTTTCTGATCCTGCGCTTGGTCATTGGCAAAAACCTCGACCGCGCGTCGCAGTGGCTCGCCATAGAGCGCCGCTGCTGTCCGATTGTCATTGAGAACGACTACTATTACACGAAGTCCTCGCTGTATCGTGCGGACGATGAAGAGTTGGAACAAGCACTCATGAGCCAGTCGTACGCGACTTACAGCTAGTAGGGCGATGCAAAAGCTTTGTGATCAAGTTGACGTGTCGTGATTACTTGTGTATCTTGGACAGGTTCACCCATCGTATCGTGGTGTGTCGTGATTATTCTCCAAGCAAAACATGTTTCCTTCCATTCAAAAGTTGAGTGGCTGGCAGTTCACTTCCATATTTGCCCGTTTCCGACAACTAAGATGAACGTGAGCTTACTCGTCCCCCAGAATGCGCATGCTGTTGGCGTCAATGCGCTCAAGAGGTTCCTAGAGCTAGCGAGTGTTGCATTGAGTTATGTGTATGCATGTTTGGTGAATGATGATTCTGAGCGAAGCTTTGCGACCGTGTGGCAAGTCTGACTGGCTGGTTGAATGCTGTATACATTGCGATGCAAATGTAGAAGTGAAATCCTACACCTACTTGCTTCCTAGTTCCTACTCGCGGACGCCAGGGTGGCAGCCCTCGAGACACTGGTCATCTATTCGCTCTTGGTCGCCTTGAAGTTCCACTCGGGGATCCTTTTGGTACCCATATGGATCGAAGTGCAAGTGCAAGTGCAAGTGCGGAGAAATCAATGGGGTCAGTCGACGTAAGGAGTAGTAGAGAGGAACCGCGATTGATCGAACAAGCGAGCTGGCGGCGCTAGCGAGACAAGTGACTGGCGAGGGTGGATTCTTTGTCGCGCAATTTCAAAGCACGACTCACTTGCTGAGAGCCAGCCGTGCGTCTCGTATCCCCGTACTAGCCTTAATAGTGTGGTCCTGCCCGGTCGAGTGTCCTCATTCCACGCTTTGCCATGAGCTGAGCACATCGCTCCGGCTGCCTTTTTCAACTGTTTTTGTATTTCTACGGTTCTGGGTCCACATGCCGTTTTGAAGCAGAAGAACAAAATGGTCATCTTCCTCATGCAACGCGAGTCACTGACTCGCGTTGCATGAGGAAGATGACCATTTGTTCTTCTGGACCGCGTTCAGGCTCCAGTTAAAGGAGCCTGCCAAGAGCACCTTCTTGTCGAGCACACAAAACTGTTAGCACAAAAATATGGTGCATGCGAACGACGCTTACCTTTCGTGCATTGCGTGAACAAGGTCACGGCGGTAAGGGATGTCTGCTCTATCGAGTATTTCGAAGACCGCCCACAAGTTGCCTTCTTTGTCGCGCGGCTGGCTCTTGTCACGGACGATACAAACGCCGACGCCACGGTCCTTCGCGTCACAGAGCTCCTGTACAAGCTACATATATAGACAAAACACAATACTCAGTCACTCGTCACATATAATCAACAAAAGCAAACACTTACCCCACGGTGGTCAACGAGAAGACCGAGAGCGAGATGCCGTCTCAGCGCAACGAATGACAGGTGTCTTAGTCACCAGCGGCTTGTCGAAGCGGAGGACACCGACGATGTTGTTAGTGCCGCTGACGGTCAATGCAGCAGTGAGCTGAGCAGCAAGGTGTCCATGCGCAGCGGGCATTTCGACGGTAGTAGCCGCGAACTCGGTGGACCGCCTCTGGGTAGCTGAAGCACTCGTAGACGAGGAGTCTGCCAAAAAAAACGCTTGAAACTATTTTTTTGCGATGTTTCAGAAAAGCAACAGCTAAATCGACATAACATCCCGACGGTCTACATCGTGGACGCAAGTAAAGTCATTGGAATGTTAAGCACATTAACCGTACAGTTACAAACCATTTTTGGTCCGCTCATGTCATCTAGCTGAATCCAACAGATAGTTGTTTGTATCAGAGAGCGCTTGACGTGCGCCGATCAACTGTGAGCTTCGCAACCGACGCGCGTGTAACAGAAACCCGCACATGTGGCCGACGTTTGTTCGGGTCGTTTGTTTTGTGTGGTGCGTTTCCAGACAAGCACCTTTGGAGCAGCAAGCAGCAACAGGATGGCGTACTACCGCATGGGGATGCGCTTCAAGCTCTCGCGCGCCGCGGCGCGCGCCATGGCGCGCTCGGGCAACAAACAGAGCAACGCCATGAACATCGAGCGCATGATCGAGAACGCCAAGCACCGATTCGGCGGCGCGGTGTGTAGTTGCTCACTCGTGCGCATGATATTTCGCCATTGCTCGTTGACTAACACTGCGGTTCCTTTGCTGTACCCTTATTGTAGATCGGGCGACCACTGGCGGCGGCGCTCGCCAACATGGTGGACACTGGCGTGGTGTTTCACACAGCAGAGTACCTCTTCTTCAATGACGGAGAAGACGATGACGGCACGTACGTGACAATGCAATGCTCGCTCGCATGAACAGCTCTTTTGTTTGTATTGGTGGTGGTGGTGTTGGGAAAAACTGACGACTGAATAGTTAATGGCCCTTGCTCTGCATGACTAGATAACGGCGACCATCACGGGACAACCCGACAAGCCGCGTTTGTGATGAGAGGAAAGAAGGCAAAGCAAGAAGAACAAGAGCAAGACAAGAGGACAAGGAAGAAGGCAAGGCAGGCGTGACGCAGCCATTTTTTTCACATGAAGGAAGCGGACGCCAGCCCATGCAGGCAAGCAAGCGACGGCGGGGGCGTTTAGTAGTAGAGCGATGCAGCATATAGAGGAGCGACGCCGCGTGTGATCCTAAAGAAAATAGACAGCGTGTATTCATTTGTGTCTGTCTCCTCTTGTTTTCATCCATCCTCGTCAATTTGCTGCCGCCATCCATCATCGATTCCACCACAGTTGGCTAATTTGTCTTGGTTTTCGTAAGCCTTGCGAAAGTGCTTTTTGAAAGAGCCCACACAATTGATTTTGATCTTGCAGACGGAAAAGAGACGCACAAAGAAGCACGAGCAGAGCCACAACCAGAGCCACAGCAGTAGAATGTCCTCCTCTCCATCCACCACCACTGTCACCGACGTGCCACGCGTGAGCGAGAATTTCCCGCGCGTCCCCACGGGCTGCGAGAAGGCTTCCGAGGCGTTCTTCGCGTGCTTCTACGAGCACGGCAAGCAGCCGAGCGGCGAGAAGCACGCCGACATGGGCGACCGCGCGCTCGTGCAGTGCAAGCAGTCGGTCGAGGCATATAACGCGTGCGTGGACAAGGCCATGAGCGCGATGCCGAAGAAGCTCTTCCGAGTACCAGAGGCCTACCGCGTGCGCGACGAATAGACAAGAGAGAGAGAGAGAGAGACAAGGAGAGCCCAAGCCGCCATAGACAACACAAGAAAGTAGACGCGGGACGCCACAACTGACAGAGAGATCGCTGCTTTTGCGCATACATAATGAAGACCAGTTGGTGAATACAAGTTACGTGACACAGCAGCATTTCAAGCCCAGTTATTCCCATAACGACATCGGCAATCGTAGTCATAAAAGCGAGCAAGATCGTGACGACACCTTGGCATGGAGTGAAGTTGGTTTATGGCTTTTTGAATAACATTTTTTAGGCATTTTTGCGTTTATGACGAGACGAAGGAGATAGCCGCAGCAACAGAGACAGAGAGCCAACTGCTACAACGACCCCTTTTCTCTGCGTTCTGCTCTCAGTCTCCATCTCTTCTCTCATTTCAGCCACGGGAGACGAAGGCTCCAGCAGCAGCGTCTTCCACTTGCCGAGCCTCTTCTTCTCCTTCTCCCCAACCTAACGCACGCACTCACGAGGCAGCGAGGGCACGAGACGCATGACACGCGGCTTAACCCTGGGTGTCCTTCTCCCAGTCGTAGTTGGCGATTTCGTCATCGATCTCCTCGTGCACCTCTGGGTACATGGCGGCGATTTCGTCCACCGTGGTGTCCAGCGTGGTGCGGGTCTCCTCCATCAGGCCGATCAGCTCCTGCAGCTCCACGATGCGGTTCTTCGAGTCGTTCACCTTCTCGTTCAGGTCGGCGAACAGCGCCTCGACGGTGGCCTTCTCGTTCACCTCCGACGTCTCGAGCTCCGCAGGGGTGATCGTTGGGAACACAATGTTCTTGTAGTTCTCCTACTCGTCAGCAAAAAAGAGATAGATAGATACACGAGTTAATACGCTGATCTAGCAAAGACAGCTTTACATAGAGATCCGAAGGGAGTGAAGGGGGAACACGCTATACGCAGGGTTGCGACAGCAATCCCTGCTGTCTGCCTGCATTCCCTCCCCCCTCTCGGATTACATCCCACATACGCCGCGCTAACGCGCCACAAGCGCACGAAAAAAATACACAGGCGCACCTCAAGAGCATTGACGAGGTCCTTGTTCTTGATGATCGAGCGGTAGTAGTCGAAGTCGATGGCCTCCGGCTCCTTAAGATACTCGCGGGCCTCGGCCTGGATCTCGCCGTGCACGCTGCGGAGCGAGTCGAGCGCGGCGCGCGCGCGCGGGTCGGTCAGCTTGGTGGAGATGGCCTCCCAGTCGGTGGCGCGCTGGGCGCGGACGGCGCTGCGCACGATCTGTTGGCGGAACTTCAGCATGGCGGCGGCTTCGTTCGTTAGAGGAACAGCGTAATGGGACTCTCTGTTGTGTGTGTGGGGGCTTTTGGTTGCAAAGCTCTTCCTCGCCTTTGGTTTCGAGACGGACGAGCGGTTCCCCCGCACGCGCTTTTGCCTCTGAAACCAGATAATCCTGTGAATGGATGTCTTATCATCAGGTTTAGAGTAAGTCCAAACTGATTCTGTTACAAAATGCCTGTAATATCTAATTAAAATTTTGAATTGATTCATTCGTCAATTCATTTGAATCGCAATTCAGAAGTGAATTGAATCGAGGCAAACTGAAGAGCTCACTGATCATTGATTTGGTCAAAGCAACAAAAAGACACGCGAAGGACAGTTGCAGCCCAAGACAGCTTCAGCTCACGCGCCACAACGCCAACACCACCGCAACAGCAACCCACAGACACACAGAGTGCAAGTATAACAGCAACAGCAAGATGGAAGGAGTGCGCCCGTTCGAGACCGGCTGGGAGAAGATGAAGCGCCGCGTGGCGGAGGAGCCGCTCGTGCCGTTGGGCTGCCTGCTCACGGCCGGTGTGCTCGTCGGCGGCCTGCGCTCGTTCCAACGCGCAGCAGACGCCAAGACCCAGCAGCGGTACATGCGCGCACGCGTGGTCGCACAGGGCGCCACGGTCGTTGTCATGGCGCTTGGATCCGTCTTGACGCTCAAGAAGAAGGATTAATCGCTGGTGGCAGGCAGCAAGAGGAACGACATCCATCATTCAACACGAACAGCTACAAGCAATACGACATGACCTCGACGACCGCTGTGTGCTATGTGTCTTGTTCGAATGTGCGGCTGTTTTCCATTGCATGCAGGACCGGACGTACATGCAGACTTGCAGATTGACGACCACCAGCAACGCGATTGCTAATGTGATGATGCCCGAGTGGCTCGCGACATGGACATTCATGCGACTGCGGGGCCGTTATCCGGATGCGAGCGGCACTGACATGAGCAATCGCAAGTGATCAGCAAAGCAGATGCGAATGACGTAACATTGTCTTCCTTCCAAGTTGATAGTCAGCACGCCACAACACAATTGCAAGGGATACTTGCCTGAGTGACTCGCTGGAGTGGAATCCTTGCGGCTACTCCGAATACACCTGTTCCATCATTGCTACAGTCACACAAACATGAATACAAGACAATAGCAGAGCAGATGTGAGTGACACAACATCCCTTTATCTTTCATTTTGACAGTCAACAGGATAGACACGATTGCAAGAGGTGCCTACTCGACGCGTCTCGCCGAGATGTACGTCTATGTGGCCACTAGGTACACAGACGCCCACATCTCCATGGAGATGACCACAGGCGACCAGCAAGAACAGTAGAATGTGAGTGGTGCAGAGCATTCATCTATCGTTCATTCGGTGTTCGTTTATAAAAAATGTTGATATTTGCGTTTAGAGAAAAAGACACGGCTCTTCTGGTCTTCCCCCATGCTCTTCTAGGCCAAGAAGAACATGAAGAAGACCAGAAAGACGAATAAAATAGCGGAGACCTTCAATGCCAGCATTCTATTGTTTGACAGGCTCGAGAAGTACTTGAGCAGCTCGTTTTCACCCGCACTCACGTTCGCGAGTGTATCGTCCACGTTGTCGTCGATCCTGCACACACAAGCCATACACACGTTAGCACATTGCACCACCATTTTACAACAAACCCACCACCAAGTAGCTGTGCACACATACCTTCGCACGAGATCTTCTTGCTCGTGGAGAATGGTCGCGAGGCGGCCAAACATCTGCCCGATGTCCACGATGTGGCTCTCGATCTGCGACACGGCCTCTGCCCGCGACTCGGTGTAGTTCTGCTGCTCCGCGACGACCTGCTCCTGCGACATGGTCGAGATCAGCGGCATGATCTCACTGCCCCCGTCCGAGCTCTGGATCCCGTCGGGACGCGGCAGCGCGTGTGCCAGGTTCACGTCGTAGCCCGAGCGATTTGAATTTGGCGCCGGCGGCGGCGGTGGCGTGCGGTTTTTCGCGAATGCCAGCGGCTTCCCTAACGCGCTGGACGCCGTCTTACCGTAGCGCGCGCGCCGGTTCTGCTGCAGCTTCATGTTCTCCTGCCGCACCTCGAGGATGTCCTTGAAGCCCTTAGTTGTGACCATCAGGTTGGACTTCATGAGCGACACGATCGCGTCCGTGTGGGTCGCTGCTTGTCGCGAGCCGTTCGCGGATCGCTTGCTGTTCATGTATTCCTGCAGGTTGTCTAGTTGGGCGTTGATGTCTGTGATGTCCTTCTTCACCAGCGCGGCGAGCTCGTTGATCGCCTCCGTCGGGTCGTTGAACATGTTGTTCTGCCGCACCACTACATACACACATATAGACATACACAGGTGAGCACTTTCACACACTCTTCCTTGCATCCACATGCCGAACACACGACTGCGAACGTACGCTGCGTGAGCTGCTGCAAACGCTTGGACGCCTGGTACACTTCCTTCGAAATGTCCGAGGCCGCCGCGTTGAACTGCACATTCTCCTGCACCGAGTTGTGGACCGCGGTCTGCTTCTGTAGCGCGCAATGGGGGAGGAAATCACCACAGTAAACGCACATACAAGTAGGCGTCAGCAAGGGCCTTCAAGGGCGAGAGTGGACGAGCAAGCGCACTCATTCTCCATCACTCTTATCGCTCGCTCAAAAGGGGGAGAGTAATCGAGAGAAAGAGAGAGACGAAGGGCTAGAGTAGCAACAACAGTAACAACAGAGAGACGTACCTGTGGGGCGGCGGGCGAGGGCTTGTGGCGCTGCTGCGCGAGCTGCTGGCAGAGCTGCCGGAAGTCGGCTGTGCGGTTCTCCGCCATGTTCCTGCGTGCTTGCTCCCACAATATTCGTTCACGCGCTGAAACTTGCGTGTCCCTGCTTACGTGAAAATATGTGTCGAAAAGGTTTCCAATTCAAGTATGAAACTATAAAGGCACTATAATGAATTATGGCCATAAAAAAACTCGCCTCCAAAACAAATACATTATTTAATTCAAAACATATACATTTTTACCAGATCGTTTTTTTACTCAAAATTTAGGATTTCTTGCCAAAATGAGGATGAGGAGAGAGAAGTTACTTTTCCCTTCTTGACTTTCACAAAGTATGGTATACAAATCCTGGTATGTTCGTGGCGAAAGCTCGAATTTCCGCGTTGTATTTGTTTTGTGTATGGCATACAACGAGCAAGAGAAGAAGGGAAAAAGTAAACACAGGATAAATGACCTACGTGCTTCTAATTAGGTCAGAGCGGTTGACCGAAATTTGAGCTCAACAGTCTTACAAGAAGAAACAAGAAACAAGCGCCGACGACATGGCCAAACGCGCGAGGCAGACAGAGCAGCAGGAGCACGCAGATGTTCCAGAGGACGCTCCTCCGAAGAGGCAAAAAGTGGATATCGAACAGCACAGGATTGCTGCGGCGTGGGGGTGGAAGAAGAGGCTGCCGGAAATCAGATGGAACACGTTGGCCCGACTGGTTAGCCCTATCGCTGAAGAAGGGAAGTCGAGCATATCAGGCAAGGCACTGAAGTACCA
>JAADWP010000567.1:0-19537 GCA_023336215.1 Globisporangium iwayamae
AACGTTTCCCTACTCCTCCCAATAGGACGCACTTAGCTTGGGCTTCGGCAGTGAGGCTTCCAATGATACAGAGAAGGACAGAAACCACGGGCAGATGATAAGTGCTATAAACGTAAATCGAGCCATTTCCATTACCTCAACCAACCCGACCTCGCGTGGGTCCAGTGAAGTGAGTGACGAGAGCAAGCCGCTGTGAACGGATGTGATTTGTGGCCGGCGTCGGATACGCTCGGCGTCCGGTTGTGTATGCGCGTGTGTCGAGCGAGTTGGCTGGTTTGTCTGCCTGACGAGAGAGAGACTGCTTGCTTTTGTTTAGAGAACTGGAGCTCGAGGCTGCGAACGACAAGCGAGATGCGCTCGGTTCGCAAGAAAGAGCAAGGACTTGAAGGAGATGCGTCCTGCAATTCGGAAGCAATTGTCTGCCAGGCGTGTTTGGCGACACTTTATGACTGTGTTGCTGCCGATGCACTTCAAGTGGAAGGTGGTGGTGAGTGCTTTAGAACATGGCATGGCGCGCATGGTCACAATTTTTGCGCTTGGAACCCCCTCTCAGCCGTGGTGGTGGTGGTGGCTGCAAAACACCCCAGTACACGCACACCCAGAACGCTACTAGCACGTACTTCTCTCTCTAACTGCGACTCTCGCCCCAATGCGAAAAATTTCGAGGTGCAACCTTGTGTGTGCGTCTTAGGTGTTGTTCACTTGTTCGCGCCTGGCTGGGCCTGGGAGACCGCCAAGCAACGCGGTCCGTAATCCTCATCGTCCAGCGAAGCGTTGTCGGGGTTTAACACCGCGAACTGGATGGCATGCCCTTCTCTGCTTTCAAGGCAACATTCCGCTGCAGGCGCATGCATTCGCGTTCGAAAAAGACGTAGCGCCTGCTCAGGCTTGAGGGTGGTGCACCCAGGAGGCCAAGTGGAGAGTGGCTCATACGGTAAGATGAGTTGTCGTTGCTGCCGTGTACAGCCGTGTACAGTAGGTTCTGGCGGACATGGCGGAAAAGGCAGCCACTTTGAAAATGGTTCGGATGAGAGACTGCATGCGGTTAGCGGTGAAGAATCAACTAGGTCTGGAGAGCTCACTCGCGCACAGTTGCGAGCAACTTCAAAGGGACCGAGGGCAGCAATCCGAGCGATATCTGTCTTGGCACTGTACATACTGCATCTGTGCGCTGTTGTCGACGGGCTCGTCCAGCGCTGGGGGAGTCCGCGCGCTGATCGTCATCATCGCTCTCTCTCTGCTGCGTTGAAGTCGCCTGTGGGGCTTCCCTACCCTTGGCTTTCCCTCGGAGGTCTTATCTGAACAACCTGCGGTCGCTGGATGCGCGTGCAACGGAGTGTCGTTGTGGACGCGGCTTCTTCGCTTGAAACCGTAACCCTAGAGTTCTACTGCAACATCATTTTTTGGGTTTTCTCGCATCCATAATGCAGTGTGTCAAAATGTCTCTCTATGCCGATACAGCTCTCGCTAAAGTATGTGGCAAGGGGCCATAAATAGTAGCTGGTATCGTCTACCAGTACCTATCATGTTAGAGAGGGCTTCTCGGGTTGGGCGACATCACAAAAGCATTTGGTCTTAATATGTGTTGCGAAGGGCCACAAATCCCTTTTTTTGTATTGGAAATTAATAGCATACCAAATATTTATGGTTGTTTTAGCTAGCCACATAAGAAGGTCATAAATCATTGGTATGCTATTATTTCACACAAAAAAGGGATTTGCGGCCTTCGCAACACATACTAAGACCAAGTGCTTTTATGATGTCGCTCACCTAGCGTAATATATATAATTTGAGAGCTATACCGGTTCATATTGGTAATAAATAGGTTTTGAATCGGTTTTGATTTGACAAAATCGTCCCATCCCAGACACAAGGTGCCTCGATTTGCCATGAACAAATGTGTCACACTCAAAATCGAGCCAAACAACCACGCAAGCATGAGCGTGAGGAAGAAGCGCGAGCGCGTCAACGACGGCGCGGACGATGAGGTCGCGATGGCCATGACAGTCCCCCGCATGGCGTTAGATAAATGTCGTTCTCCTCGGTATCATACAAACGCCAAGTCAAACGAGATGCTTGCTGCCTTGGTGGATTTCGGTGGACCTAACTGAATGCCATCATGAGACGACAGCCAACCAGACAACGCACCTCATGATGCAGTTGATTTGATATTTCACGTTTCTTTCAATTCAATTCCAGTCCGTGGGAGTCAGCAAGTAAAGCAAAAGAGAGGAAGACTGGCTTCATGCATGCGGACAAACAAACAGCACTTGGGTCATCAACTGAGAACACTTCGCATCGACTCGCTCAAGGGCTCCCAGACGTCTTCACGGCGCCGTAGCTGCGGTAGCCGCGCTTGGGCGTGTTGGCCACGAGTTGCGCGGCACGGTTCCTGTTCATACCGTAAGAGCATCATCATTAGCCTTCATGTCCGTCACCACATGATACATACAATTATAATAGCAGCCGTTCAAAGACACTAGACACAACAACGTACAGGTGGATGATCACGAGGCGATGCACCGTCGAGACGACGATCATCGCAAGCATAGCGCCAGCCGCGAGCGCCGCGCCCGACTGGATGCGGATGAATTTCTCGCGGTCGTCACTCGTGAAGCCCGTCGCGCTCTTGTTGGCGAGCGCGATGAGCGTCCAGGCGGCGACGAGACCGATCACCGGGTCCTCGCCGTACACAACGCCCGAGAGCGCGAGTACGATGAGGATCGTGAGCAGCGTGAGGTACGAGCCGAGTGAGAGGTACCCACCCACGATCTGCTGGAGCGTGATGGTCCAGCTGATCACCGTCGCCGCGGAGATCCACGAGAAGTAGAGACGGAAGACCAGCTCGCTCGCGACGTACTGCTTCCACTCGAAGGCGTTCACGCGGCGCTCGTAGTTGGCGAAGAGGTAGATCGGCAGCAACACGAGCCAAAGCAGCGTGATGTCAATCGTCGCGAGGTTCACGAAGCCGTTGTTGAAAAGCAGGCACCAGCCGGCGTTCGCGACACACGAGAGCGCGAAGAGCACGCGGAAGACGTCCGGTTTCGCCGAGTTGTTCCAGAACGAGAGCGACGGCTGAAAGATATCGACGCCGAGCACCACACCCGTAAGCAGGTAGATGAGGCTCCAGATCGAGAACGCGTACGGCGCCGGCGTGATGAGCGTTTCATACTCAAGCTGCGCGCCGTTGCCCTGTGAGAAGCCAATCCACGTGAACACGAGCTGCAGCACGAAGAGCCCAGCGTTCACGAGCGGTAGGTGCGACGTGAACACGTTGATGGTGGGCGGCGGTGAGGCGGTGGTGGTCGTGGGGATTGGCATGGCGGTCCGTTCGTTTGTGGTGCGTGGCGTGTGGGCCTCGTGAAGGCGCGTCTCACTTCCTCGTGAGCTCGGCTTTTTCGTCTCTGCCCTGATTTTCCTTTGCGCTTTCTCGATGTCGATCCAGAACGGACCACACAACAGACCACACAACAGACCACACAACAGACCACACAACAGACCACACAACAGACCACATAACGGACCACACGATTGGTGAGACCGGGCTTTTACATCTCGCGTGCACGGACAATGCGCGCAGGAGTTATAAGACCTGATTTCCCCATGTTGAAGCTGAGAATCGATGCGCGCGCATCAAGTGGATGGAAGCCGTGAGATGCAAAAATGGCGTGTGCTTACATCAATTAGTAGTTCGGTACGTCACTTGCATGTATGCATAGCTAAGGCAGCCTCTGCTAAAGGCGTTCACTCTACAAGCTGCTGCCGTAGTCCACGTACACGTTCTTCTCGCTCAGAAACGGCATCGCGCGCTCCAGCTGCTGGTAGCCTCTGCTCGAAATCAACAACACACAAACCATAGGTCAGCACGGCTTCTATCCATACAAACCACCTAAATGCATCATGTATTAGCCTCACTTGTTGTGGTTCAGGATGCGCAGCACGATCGAGATGACCATGAACGCCGCGATGATCGCCGCGCTGAGAGCCGCGCACGCACGCACGCTGAGGCTCGTGCGCTCGACACTCGTCTCCAGGTTAAGCTCCTTGACGGACACAGCGACGAGCGCCCAGATCGCCACACCGCCGAACGCGAGCTCGCCCTCGAAGATCACCGCCGAGAGTGTCGCCACTGAGAGGATCGAGACCAGCACCAGGTACGATGTGAGCGAGAGGAAGCCCTGCGCAAAGTCCTGGAACGTCACAGCGAAGCTGATGAGCGTTGCGGCGCATGTCCACGCGAAGTACGCGATGATCGGCAGCTCGCCGACAATGTAGCGCGAGTACGCGAAGCCGCGTTCGCGGCGGCCCGAGACGATGTGCACGTAGAGCGTGAAGAGCGCCATCCAGAGCACGACAAGCACGCCCGTGGCGACGTTAATGTATTCGTTCGAGAAGAAGACAATCCATGCCGTGTTCATGATGCACGATACCGCGAACACGGAGCGCAGTAGCGTCGCGTGCGCCGAGCCGGCGTAGATTGAGAGCGACGGGCAGCCGCAGTCCACGATCACGGAGATCGTGAGCAGTGTGTAGATGAATCCCCAGATCGCGAACGCGTACGGCGCCGGCGTGATCAGCGTCTCGTGCTTGCGGGACATGGGCCCAATGTTGCGCGACATGGTGCCGTTCACGTACAGCTGTGTCGCGAAGAGCGCCGCGTTCACCCACGCGAGAACCGCCATCTTCAGTCCGTGCGTGTTCGTGTTGCTGGTGTCGTTGGGTCTGGAATGAAATAAAATGAAGAGCTTTTGAAGGCTTCGTTCGCTAAATCCACTTAAGTGCGATTCAAAAAGAACACAAGCGAACAATGTCATACAAACTCCAAGTCAAACGATGTGATCCGACTTGCTCAACGCCGTCCGACTTTGCTCTTTTTGGCAGATCTAACTGTCACAAAGCAATCTCAACCTGCAGTTCGCCATGGACTTGTCGTCGCTGCCGCTCGTGAACGCGGCGCTCTTCACGCTGCAGGTGTTCGTAAACTCCAGCCAGAACGCATTCTCACCCAAGGAGGCACCCAAGTCCTTCGCGGTTGACACGCTCATTCGCCCCGCGGGCTACGCGTTCCTCATCTGGATTGTGATCTATGCGTTCACGACGCTGCTTGTGGTCACGGATGCGCTCTTCCCGCGCCACTCGTTCTACAACAGCGCGCAGAATGCTGGCTTCCTGCGCGCATGCTTCACGGTGTCCTGCATCGTCAATATGCTCTGGATCGTGTTCTTCAACTGGCTGCGCTGGGTGCACGTCGCGGCTGTCGACCTCGTGCTCATGTGGCTTACGCTCCTGCCGCTGTACCTGTATGTGACGAAGACGGCGGTAATGGGCTCACCTGTACCCTGGCTGCAGTACGTGCTCAGCGAGCTTGCAGTGCGCCTCTACTTCTCCTGGGTGAGTGCGGCGGCGCTGCTCAACATCGCGATCGCGGCGCAGACGTCGAGCGACGGGTACCTGTCGCTCCGCGCGTACATTGCGATGCTCGCCGTGCTCTCAGTGCTCGTGCTCGCCGGCGTGGTCTTCGGTCACGACCCCGTGATCGGATTGGTCGGCGTGTGGGCACTCGTGGCGCTCGCGAGACGACGCGATGAAGATTTCACGGGCGAAGCGCAGGAGACGTTCCTGAAGCTCCAGGCGTGCGCGACGCTCAGCACCACGCTCATCGTCTCGCTCCTGGTGATCACGACCGTGCAGCGCTTCATAAACCCGAAGCCTCGGTACGTTCGACTCTCTCTTCCTGTTTCGTTGTAGGATTGGACTACTTGGTTGTCGTGTTGGATTGACTAACGGTGTTATTTTGTTCGCTTGTCCAATTACGCGCGCAGTTGGGTCCCTCTGAGCAGTTTCGACGCCCGCAAGCCACTGCTGTCGTAAGGGTCTGCACGCACGTACTAGTGTGAAAGCGTCATCAGCGTGTGCATCCACCCAAGAGGTTCTATGGTCGCAGAGCTTTCGCGGGCACATATGCCAGCATTTCCGTCCATTCGCTGCGTGGCTGTCTCCAGAGGATCGGGTCCACTTCAAGTCGACAGCTAGCTAAGTCCGTTTTTTTTCAGTGTGGGAATGCATGTCAAATGGAGAAATTTAAGAAATCAGGATCCACTTTCCGTCCAATCACTGTGCTCCGTTTTAACAAAATTCATAAGTTATCTTCAAATTTAGACACTTATCCTCCAATCCGCGCAAGCAGAGAAATCAGGCACCTACCTGCCAATTAGTCGATCTTTACGAGCGGCTCATTCCTGAACAACAAGCCAAGAGCTCAGTCAGTCAGTCGACATGGCCTCCCCGCTGCAGCACCACCTGCCGCTCATCAACGCGGGCGCCTTCGTGGCGCAGCTGCTCGTGAACGCCAACATGAACGCGTTCGCGTCATCCTCCTCCTCCTCCAAGACGCCCGACATCCCCATCGCGCCGGCGCCCTTCGCGTTCCTCATCTGGCTCGTGATCTACGCGTTCGCGGCGAGCACGGTGGCCGTCGACGTCTTCTACCCACAGTACTCGTTCTTCAACTACTGCGGCCACCCGGCGCTCTACCGGCGCTACTTCACGCTCACATGCGTGACCAACATCGGCTACGTCGTGTTCAACAACTGGCTCGGCATCACGCACGTCGCGACGCTTGACCTCTTCCTGCTCTGGGGCTCGCTGCTGCCGATCTACCTGCTGCTTGTGCGCCACCCGCCCAAGCACACGGTGCGGCCGTGGGTGCACTACTTTGTGAGCGAGTTCTCCATCCGTATCTACTTTGGCTGGGTGAGCGCCGCGGCGCTGCTCATGGTCGCCGTCTCGCTGCAACAGATGCACGGCGGCTACCTGGGCTTCAGCGTCTACGCGTTCCTGCTCGCGCTGCTGCTCACACTCGGCATCTCGGCGTTCGTGTACGGCAGCGAGCCGGTAGTTGGGCTCGTGGTCTCCTGGGCGCTCATCGGACTGGCCGTGCGCGACGATGACAGCTCCTCGTTCCCGGACGCCACGCAGCGCGACTTTGAAAAGCTCCAGGCGGCCGCGGCGCTCGCGGCGCCGATCCTCCCGACGATCGTGCTCATCGACGCCGGTCGCAAGGCCTACGCGTACTGGAAGAGGTGCGGCGCCAATGTCACGCGTCTACCCATTGTCCCGTTTGTTTGTTTATGAGGAATTGACTATCTCTCTCTCTTTGTCTTGTGCTATTGTGCACTTACAGTCGAAAGGCCAGCGACGTGGAGCTCATCAAGTCGTTCCAGACCGCGGCGGACTATGGCACGGTCTAATACGGCTTTGCTTACATTGGGCTTCTTATGTAGCCATTGTACGTTGTGGCAGTTGTTGGGGGAAGAGGTCTTACTACTAACGGTGCAATTCCAATCCCAATCTTTCTTCTCCATGCTGTCCTCCATACTCTTTTGCCTCGCCTTGTTTGTTTGTGATCCCGCCGTTGCTCTCCATCACCGTGTTCTCCCAACTGACACTTGCGCTTTTGGTGGCATGTTCCACTTCTTCTTTTCCCCCCGGTCCGTGCTCTTCATGCGGCAGTATCAAATTCTCGCCTCAAGCCGCAATCGCCATCACTTCTCTCTCATGAACGCCAGCTGGTTCGCGCTGCTCAATGCGGCGCTCTTCGTCGTCCAGGCGGGCGTGAACATCGCCTACGCGCGATACTTCGTCACGCTCGCACGCGAGTACGAGACGCTCATCGCGCCGGCGTCCTTCGCGTTCGCGATCTGGATCCTCATCTACGCGCTCGAGGCGCTGCTCGTGCTCACGGACGTCTTCTACCCGCAGCGCTCGCTGTACGCGGATGCGACGCAGCCAACGCAGCTGCGCACGTGCTTTGCAATCACGTGCATCGCCAACACAGTGTGGCTCATCCTGTACGTGAAGCATCACGTGTATGCGGCGACCGTGATGATCTACATCCTCTGGCTTGCGCTGCTCATGCTCTACATCTACTCGGTGAATGACCGCAACGCGCGCGGCACGTTCAACTGGCGCCAGTACACATGCAACGAGCTGCCCATCGCGCTCTACATCGCCTGGGTCTCGGCGTTGGCGTTCAACCACCTGGCCATCTCGCTGCAGCACGCGCGCGGCGGCTTCCTCTCGGTCTCCACCTACGTCGTGCTGCTCTGCGTCGTGATCACGTTCGCGATCGTGGCCGTACTGTACGCCAAGGACGCAGTCTTCGGACTCGTCGCCATCTGGTACCTCATCGCCGTTGCGGTCAAGGACGTGACCATGCCGAGCTCAGTGCAGTGCGCCGACATGAGTGTCCGAGCCTGTGCTGGTGAAGGTGCTGTGATCCTGGGTGTGCTCATTGTGCTCTCGACGCTCTACACGATGATGTATGACAGGTAAGGCTGCATGTTTTGTATGTACGGGAGTTGGAGATGGTAGGCCTATGACCACGAGTCTGACTGGAGCCGTATGCTTTGCTAACTGTGTTTATGGAGGCAGTGAGGTGCCGCGGACTACAGCGGGCGGCATGGCGGTCGTGCAGGGCCAGAGCGCGTCCAACTACGGCTCGACTGCATAGCGCTCGCTGCTCGTGGCGATCGTGCTGCTCGGGCATCTGACGTTCAGTGCATCGAGATAGCTATCAGAGTCTCTGTCTGGTCTTCTTTTGCATATGGCCTTCTCTCATTAAGTGGTAATACCATGGACCTTGCATGCTATTTGGAATGGTTGATTGACTTCCATTCGTTTCCCCATACGTGTCAAAAAGCACGATAGAAGCGACAGTCACGTACCGAAGATATCCTACGCAGCATTGGCGCGTATGTTTGCGCCGCCGAACACGCCAATCTCTGCCAAGTCTGCGAGATCGCATGCTTCAGCACACGGCGGCGCTCCCCATTCAGCATCTGGAGAACGTGCTGGCCGAGGACTCGCTGAAGCAAAGGCTCACGGTCTCGTGTGGCCTTACTCAAATTGGCGTGCAGCAGTGGCCGCGCGCGGGCTTTGGAGGACCGCAGCGAGCCGAGGACGAAGAGGGCATGCAGAGACGCCATCGTGCATCCATCGCGCGCTCCCTCTGCCTTCTCACGCAGTGGCAGCAATGAGATAAGAAAAAAGGAAATACCCTTGCAGAATGGCCCGTTGGTGTGGCGTTGGTGTGGCTGGGCCAAAAGAAAAGCATAAGCTCGTGGTGGCCATCACAATCAGAAACGTGCGGAAGCAATTCGTCGAGCTCGAGGAGGATGACTGCGGACGTGAACGCCGCGGCGGCCGCCGGCTGTCCGCACCACGCGGACGCCAAGGCCAAGAAGACAGACGATAAGCCCGAGTCCTGTGGCTTCAACTCGCAGATGATGGCAGCCGCGCAGCACGCCGGTGGCTGGTCCGTGAGCACGGACTCGGCCACGATCGAGTCGCGGCTGTCCAAGGCGCGCGTGGTGTCGAGCATCCCCAAGAGCGACTACACGCCCACACACCAGCAGGAGGCCGGCGGCAAGTGGGAGTACCCGTCCGAGGAGATGTACTTCAAGGCCATGAAGCGCAAAGGTTGGGACCCGGAGGCCGACCAGATGAAGACCATTGTGGCCATCCACAACACGGTCAACGAGCAGTCCTGGCACGAGGTCATGAAGTGGGAGGCGCACCATCCGTACGTGCTTGTATGTGCGCAAGCGAGCTGCGCTTGTCTGCAAGGTGGGTGGATTGCGCGCAAGTCTGACAGTTGTATAACTTACTTGCGTGGTTGTCTGTGTAGAGCGCAAGAGGCGCCGAAGCTCAAGCGTTTCATCGGCAAACCGACCGAGTACAGCCCCAAGGCGCGCATGATGAACCTACTCGGATGGTACAGTAGAACCCTTTCATTATGCATACTAACAACCTGATCGTAGCATTGCTTGCTAACCAACTTGCGCACTTGCACACTTGCTCGTTGTTCATTTGATATGCACAACAGGTCGGTGCTGCCGTTCGACCGCCACGACTGGATCGTCGAGCGCGACGGCAAGGAGGTGCGCTATGTGATTGACTTCTACTCGGGCCAGCCGGAGCCTGGTCGCCCGCTCTCCGTGTATCTGGACGTGCGCCCAGCGCTCGACTCGGTCGAGAGCGCCGTGGACCGCCTGCGATGGCAGTGCAACGAAAAAATCCGCCCGCTGTTGCCGTTCCAGGGATCTCTCTTCGGCGCCAGCGTGTCCTCGTCGCCATCAGCGTCTGTGAAGACCGAGAGCGCTCAGCAAGGACGCTCCACTGTCATCCCGAAGGACCAGGCGAACTAGAGACCACGCTCGTGCACGAGCAGCAGGCGCGATTGTGCGCTCGAGCACCACTGCTGACCAAGACGAGGAAACGTCGTAAACCCACAGACACACACGTGTAATAGCAACTAAATATGTATTGACCCCACACACGCGTGTGAGCTGTTTTGCGCATTGCTACTGGTGTCGTAATGAGCCAAGCTGGTGTAACTGGACTAAGAGTGAAGTCGATTGGCTCAGCCCGTCGTAGTCTGCGCTCACGGCCGATTACTGCGCGACCCTCGCGATGGTGCAGCAGAATGTGTCTGCGTGCGTATTTCGATGAAATGTGGGTTGCATGTTGCACCATGTTGAGTAGAGTATTCGGGTTTCAGCTTACAGCATACAACCTGAACCTGTTGACCCCAGTGTTACCCAATCATGATACACATGATCTTGAAGCGTCACTTCCAGTCGAGAGCCCAACTCAACCAGCCAACAGTGTAAGCAAGACTCGTGATATCCACCACACTTCTCACTGCTAAGCTCACCGTCGTATCGCCAGAAGTAATGTCGACGGACGTGAACGTGAAAGTGGCGGTGCGCTGTCGGCCCATGAGCTCGCGCGAGACGCAGATGGGCGCGCAGTCGATCGTGCAGGTGCTCGAGGGCGTGACGATCGTGATCCATCCGGGTGCAGGCGTCGCTGAGGGCGGCGGCGGCGATGGCTCATCCTCATCAACTTCAGCTACTCCAGAAGTGCCTGGTAAGAAGCAGTTTACGTTCGACTACGCGTACGGCGCCGAGAGCACGCAGGCACAAGTGTACGACGACATCGCGCGGCCGACGGTGGAGAAGGCGCTGCAGGGCTACAACGGCACGATCTTCGCGTACGGCCAGACGGGCTCGGGCAAGACGGTACGAAATGCCAACGCTCATATCGTCCAGCAAACTCGCTAACGATAAACACTAACGCGCATATCTCCGAGTGAACTGACGGTACAATTGTTGCTGTAGCACACGATGATGGGCGGTACTACATCCGGCGAGGAAGGGATTATCCCACTCATGAATGTCGACATCTTCCGCCGTGTGGACGAGGCGCAGCGTGCGCACCCGGAGCTCAAGTTCCTCGTGACGGTCTCGTTCCTCGAGATCTACAACGAGGTGATCAAGGATTTGCTCAATCCGTCCGACAAGCTGCTCAAGATCCGTGAGCACCCGGACATGGGCATCTACGTCGAGCAGCTCGCCGAGCTGATCGTGAAAGAAGCCGCGGATGTCACGCGACTGCTCGAGCAGGGCAACAAGGTGCGCCAGGTGGCGGCCACACAGATGAACGAGCGCAGCTCGCGCTCGCACAGCTGCTTCACGATCAAGATCGCGTCCAAGCGCTGCGAGACAGTGGCCGGCGGCGTACAAAAGGAGACCACGATGAACGCCAAGATCAACCTCGTGGATCTCGCGGGGTCCGAACGCGCGTCCAAGACCGGCGCGACTGGCGACCGTTTAAAAGAAGGCGCAGCGATCAACAAGAGCCTCAGTGCGCTGGGCAACGTGATCAACATGCTCGCGAGCGACAAAGTCAAAGGCAAGAGCGCCCACGTGCCCTACCGTGACTCGAAGCTCACGCGCTTGCTGCAGGAGTCGCTTGGCGGCAACTCGCTGACCGTCATGGTGGCCGCGATCTCACCGGCAGACTACAACTTTGACGAGAGTCTGAGCACACTGCTGTACGCGAACCGGGCCAAGTCGATCAAGAACGCGACGAGGAAGAACGAGGACGTGAACGAAAAGATCATCAGAGAGCTACGCGAGGAGATCGAACGGCTGCGCCAGATGGTTGTGCGTCCAACTTCGGCAGTGTCCTCTGAAGGTGGACACTCTTCATCGAGTGAGATGACGACCCAGATGGAGGAGACGATCGCAAATCTCGAGCGCGCCAAGCAGCAGTCATGGGAGGAGAAGCAGCGCCTGACAGAACTCTACGAGCAGGAGCGACATAACTCGCTCGCGAACGAGAAGAAGATCCTGGGTTTCATGCAGACGGTCAAGCAGGAGAAGATGGACATCATGAAGCGCATTAAGGCACTCCAGCAGCGCAAGCTGCAGCTCGCCAAGCAGATGCGCCAGCGCAAGCAGAGCTATGCGACCAACAAGAGCAAGCTACAAAGCGATGTGAATACTTTCCAGTCCGCAAGCGCAAAGGGTTTATCTATTGTGGACAAGCAGAAGCTTATGGACGGCATTGAGAGCTGCAAGACGCTCGTGATTGCGGACCGTGACGACATGGCACGTCTCAAGGACGAGCTCAAAGCCTGCGAGGATAAACTCGTCGAAGAGGAGGCCGAGGTCGCGGCCAAGAGTGCGCTGCTCGAGGAGGACGACAAGCTGCGTAAGGCGATTCAGGACGATGAGCGCGAGAAGATGCAGCGCGAGCGCGCTCTGTACCTGCAGGAAGCGCTCGAGGCGGAGCGCAAGCAGTTCCAGCGCGAGGCCGAGGACGACAAGCAGAAGCTCCACCTGGCGCTCAGCGCCACGATCGACAAGGAGAAGAAGCTACTCGAGGAGGTAGAGCACCAGCGCGCCAAGGCGCTTGCTTTTCAACAGCAACTGCATCAGGCGCAGGTCGAGCACGCCCAGTGGAGAATCGAGACGAAGAACACACTATCGTGTATGTTGGCGGCGCTCAAGCAGGACTTTGCGGCCGAGATGCAGGAGAAGGACGACAAGTTCACCTACGTGGTGCAGTTACTGCGCAATGCGAGGGATGATATTGTGGCGCTGGGCGAGAGGAACAAAGAACTTGCGAAGCAGGTGCATGACATGATCGTGTGGGAAAAGACCTGGTGACCTAATGGGGTGTGGGTGATCTAGGTAACACTGCGTGGACACTACTGAGTGTGGCTCCGGATTGGACTGCGTCGCTGCTGGTTAACTGTCTTGCTGTGCGTATTCTTCAGTGACAAAGGTGCCAGTATGCTCAGGCCAGGCTCTTCGTCCTTTTCTTCTTCGTCGCTCTCGCTCCAGCCGTCAAACGATTCTGAGAACTCGTTCGTAGTGTCTTCATCCTCATCACTGCTACCCAGGTCGCACAGGTTATATAGACGACCTAGGGAGTGTACTTCGCCTGATTCGAGGTCGGGGAAGCTATCCACGGACGAGAGGCTGCTCCAGCGGCGCTGCTGCAACCGCAGGTGGCGCATCCCAGCGACCAGGACCTGGATCTGTTCGGCTCGGGCATCGAGAAGCTGACGGAGCTGGCTCATTATATCGTTCAGCTCTGTGATCTCGCGCTTGAGGCTCTCGTTCTCTCGCTTCAGATCGCATTCAGTATCGCTGTTGCTGCTGTGTATTGGAAGCTGAATCACTACGGAGCTATCGTCGACCTGCTCTTCGGGGCTGGCATGTTCGCTGCTGCTGCTGCTGTTGCTGTTGGGTGGAGTTCTGGTCCAGCGCGCGCGCTGCGTCGATACATGACTCATGAAGTGGTTCCAGTACGCTGGCATCTTGCGCTCTTGTTGCTGGTGTTGCTGACCGTAGGAAATCGATGATTGGGCAACTCGATAGAAAGAGCAGAAGCACTGGCCGAATAAGAAATACAAGGTGACATGGCATTTGGTGGAGGAAAATGTAAATGAGCATGCGCTTTCGCACACTAGAGCTGTGCGCTACTGCTAAGAATCTGATGGTACACACTGGGCTGGCACTTGAACTGGTTGGCTGGCTTGATGATGACTTGGCGACTTGATGACTTGAGATGGGCTCATTCACACTACTCACTCGTAGAGGAAGTTGAGTGGTGACGTGGACGATTTGTGCGTGGGGCTCGCGGACGCGCTGCGCAGGCGGTGGCACTGCGGCAGACGCTCACGCTCCTTCGTGAGCACGCGTAGCGCGCGGTGTTGCCAATCGGCAGTCGAGCGCACGTCGTCCGACGCCCTGAGCGCCACGAGCGACTGGAAGTCCAGCGGCGCCTCGGGTTCTTCCTCATCGTCTGCGTCTGCATCCTGGTCTTCGTTTTTGTTGGTCAGACTGCTGCGAGGGAGCGAGGCGTCCGTATCGACAGAGGACGCGAACGATGAGCGCGAGTGTTCAGGGGAAATGGACGACGTCAGACTCTGGCTGCGCGAACGGCGACGGCGCTGCTCGCGTTCCTTGGCAAGACGGCGGAGCGCGCGGCGGTGCCAGCTGTCTTCACCATCCCCATCACCTTCTGCTGTTTCTTCGTCGGCCTTTGGGCCGTCGAGTTCCAAGAGTTGGCTGAAACTGGTCTCACCGCCGGCGTCGGTCGCGGATTCATTAGGGTCGTATAGGGGTGCGTCCTGAATGTCCACAGTTAGGTCCTGAGTGTCTACCTTAGGGGTATGAGGACGTCCAACTGTCGACTCGTGGTGGACACTGTCGTTCAGACGATGTTCATCGGTCGGCTTGTGAAAGACCCTGGCGTCTGCAGCAGTGCGCTCAACGCCACGAGCTTTTTCTTTGTCGGCGCCTGGAAAGTCAAAGTTCTTGAGCTTATCAAAGGTGTTCAGAGTTGTGGTGAACCCCATCGCTGTGCGCAGAGCGTCCACCTCGGAGGTGCGAGGATGTCCAGGCGTCGGCTCGTGGTGGGCACTGTCGTCCTGACGATGTCCATCGGTCAACTTGTCCTGGACACTAGCATCCGCATCCGTGCGTTCACTGCCACGAGCTTCTTCTACAGGGTAAGTTGGAGCAGCAGTACCCGTGAGCTTATCAAAGGTGTTCGGAGTTGTGGTGAACCCCATCGCTGTGCGGAGAGCATCCGCCTCGGAGGTGGGAGGACGTTCGCCTGTGGACTCCTGGTGCCCTCTGTCACTAACACCCGTGTGTTCAACGCCACGAGTCTCTCCTAGACTGCCGGTGGGAGGAGCGACGTCCTTGGCGCTGTCACCAATCCACACCGTCCCGATCTCCTTCAGATCATCACAGAGCTCGTCTTCAGCCGCGTCTTCTGCTTTTACGCGGGCCACTGGGTTGAGCATCATGTGAAGATCCTTCTGCTGGGCTTGAGCTTCAATCGAGTTGTCTTCCGGTTGTCCAGGGACAGTCACTGTCCTCAGCTCCGAGAACCGCTGATCGTCATGGTCGACCAAATTGTCTTTCGGTTGCACTTGGTTTTCCTTCTTTGACTCCGTGGGAGAAAACCGCGGATCGTCTTGACCGAGGGCGCGGAACACGGCGGGTGTGACGCGCAGACGCTTGGCGCGGACGTCCTCGACCTCCTTGATGCGTGAAATGATGCGGTGCGCGTCGAAGAGACTCACCTGCGCGTGGTGCAACTCGCTCTCGAGCGACCCAATGTGCGCCACGAGGCTCTTATTCACGCGTTGGAGGCCGTCGTTCTTGTACAAGTAGTATTCGCACACGGCCTGCAGCGACCGCGGGCTGCCGGTTGTCAGCGGCGCACTGCCTTGGTGGATAGCGAGAGGCAGCGGCGATTTACTCAACTGGATTGCAGCATCAATGAGCTGCTGTTGGTCCTGCTCGGCAGCCTCGATTTTCTCTTCGACCCAATCGGTATAGCTTGAGAGCATGGCCTTTCCGGCCACAGGCACCTTGGGCAGCGCGGCGCGCGTGCAGTGGTCCGCCATGGAGACGAGAGAGAGCGTGCGGTCGCGACCTACGACGTCGGGCACGAGCAGCAGGAGGCGGCGCGTCTGCTTGAAGAGGAGCGCTTGCCAGTCGAGCAGTGCGCGAGGGAGCCACTGCGAGAGAAGAAGAGTCGATAGACAGAGCAGCGCGGATTGAGAAATGAGCTCTTTGAGGGCTAGTGAAAGCGACAGAGGAGGCCTACGTACCATGCTCTTTCTCGGAGACGCTGGTTGCTGGCTGGTTGGTGACTGAGATAATGAGCAGCTGCGTGGCTCTACAGACCTAGGTCTGGTGCTGACGAGGCGTTGCTGGTGCTGTCCAGGCTGACCGAGCTTGTCGGCTTCTTTGGGGCTCTTCGCATGGAGTCGCGTCCTTTCTCACTGAGATGTTAACACTGGCGGGCGGGCGGCTGAGAAAGTCTCTGCGCTCTTACGATAAATAACTGTTATTTATCGTGAAAGAGCACACTCGCTGGAATGTGCTACCTCACTCTTCAGTAACGGACTACAAGCTTTCAAAGCTGTATCGAAATCCTCGGTGAGAGGATGTCGCTGTTCAGTATAAGATCGAGAAGGGCGAGGTCTTCATTGCTCAGGGCTTGCCCCAGTAGTAGCCAAGAAAGCGGCGAGAAGTCGAGCGGTGAAAGATCTTCATTGCTCGCGCCGTGGCGACAAGGCCCATGCCCGCAGGGCTTGAGCTGCGGCGCTTGACACAGATAAAAGATTGCCATCGTGCAGGGAGAAATGAAAATGAGTAGTGTCTACGCATGGTGAGCTCTCATCGTTGATGAGCAACAATGAGGTGTTCGTTACACTAAAATGGTTTCAACAAAATTTCAGATTGTCCCGTAAACGAGCGGGGCCACACGTATTGACGCACTCCACTATGTGGATGCGACACAATCATCCTCAAATATGGAAGAAGCCAGCAAAAGCATACAATTGCCAAGTGTAGTGCAAAGTGCTGTGTGGTTACCAGTGGAACAATTGGCGATTGTACCAGCCAGTCTCCCTTTCCATAGTGTGCGCAAGTGTGTACGAGTCGGAGCGAGTGGGCGGTGTATGATTTGGCGCGAAAACGCCTGAAAACGGGACCGTTACGAGGACGAAGCAGGTTTTTTTTTCTCTTGGAATGAATTCATAAAAATCTCGATCAGTTAGTTACTCAGAAGCGCTTTTGTGGCAACGCACCAACAAACCAGCCGACGAGGCGCCAAGTCGATCGAGAACGTGTCAAGATCGAACATCCCGCGCGCATACCTTATACTTGACTTGACTTGACTTGACTATGCGCGCAGCTTCACTCACTGTATGCTCGCGCGCACGTGACTGGCTGCAGCCTGTGGCTCGCGGCCGCCGCCTGTTGAGGAGGAGTAGGCCATGGCCACGACCATACCCGTGAACGCGAGCAGACTGGCGCCTGTGCGCATGTTGTGCAGCCTCCCCCAGTGCGTGAGCGTCGTCTGTAGCCATGATTTCCCCCTCGAGCGGCAGATGCGTGGGTTCACGAGCTGGTAGTTGAGCTCGAGCATCTTGACGACTGTGAACGGCGCGATTGCAATCATCAAGCAGCCGCTTGCAAGCCAGAGGCTGCGTGGGAAATGGATCACACCTATGAGCTGCTGAGCCTGCGCCAGTTGTTGCTGCTGCCGCTCGCGCTGCAAGAAGAACACAACGAAGGCGCTGAGGCCGCTGCCCACGGCCATGGGGCCCTGCATGCGCGCCGCGTAGAAGTACATGCGGCGGAAGAAGGGCGCCTGGAACGCCAGCTCATCCGTCTCGAGCAGCGCTGGGTGCTGCGCCACGGAGATGAACATCGCGGCGCCCGCGAAGACGCCCGCGAGTGTTGTGGCCGCGACCTTTGCCAGCGCTTCTGCGTGCAGCGCCGTCGCTGTCATCGCCCCAGCCGTGGCAAGGAGATGAAGAACGAGCGGGGATGACGGCGGTGATGAGCTCTTGGTGACGTTGGTGTGTGAAGAGAAAGCTCAAGTGACACCAGTATGACGTGTGGATAGTGGAATACTGATAGCTACACGTCAATAAATTGAATCTTGGTCCTCTTTGTGTATACTGCATACAAGCACAGCGAGTTGCTTGCAAAATATGCACATAGAGAAGTAAACGATGGACGAGCTGTATTGATGAATCATGAAAGCAAAGCTAACGTCTTGGTAGCTACATGCTTACAAGCGCTTTTCACGCAGCATCTCGGTCTTAAAGTCACGTTCTTGGCTTACTGGATGGTCGTGGTGATGCGCTGGGAGACCTGGTAACCGCTTGACGAGCTCCCGAGCCCCACGAGCATGGTCGCAAACGCCACGAGACTCACGCCTGTACGCACGTTGTGCAGCTTCGACCAGCGCTTGAGCGACTTCTTCATCCACGACTTGCCCTCAGCGAGGCACTGTTTCGAGTCCATAAGCTGCTTGTTGAGCGGGATCATCGTCACGGCCGTGTACGGAAGGATCGCCACCATAAGACAGCCGCTCACGAGCCACACGAGCGGCATCCCGACGGACTTCTCCTTCTGCAAACAGTAGGCGGCGATCGCGCTGGCCCCGCTCAGGATCGCTAACGGGGCTTGCATCCCAGCGGCTTTCGGGTACATGTGGTAGAAGAACGGCACTTGGGCCGCCAGCTCGTCTGTGTCCACGACCGCTGGATGTTGCACCACGGTGATGTACGTGGAGGCTCCGGCGAAGATGCCGGCGAAGCCCGTGGCGGCGACCTTGGCGAGAGCTTCAGCGTCGAGGACCATGGTCTTCAGATTGATTAGCTTGGTTAACTGATTGGTTGGCTTGTCTTGGAGCTAAGGAAATTGGGAATGCTTCAACACTGTAGTCTGTGATGGAAAACTGACGGACTGGGAACGGTAGGTGATGGTAAACAGCCTGAACGGGGAATGTGATTATGAGGCAAATGTTGACTGTAAATAGCTGTTCGTGTGGATCCTCATGCAGCCTCTTCTTTGCAACTGTCACATGTAGGTCGTCTAAGCTGTTATTTACGCGTCATGCAAAATGAAGACGCGCGAATATTATGTTATGCGTCAGTCAGTCCTGGGCAAGCATGGATCAAGGATGTTGAAGACACCAGTTGCCTCAAATCTGCTGGTGGTGAAAAGATACTGAGCTGCATTATGATACTGGACTTGCGTCTTGGCTCGGACTCGTCAGACGCTTACTGGACGATCGTGGCGACGTTCACCGTGACTTGGGGACCACTCGCCTGCACGAGCGCGACGATCATGCCCGTGAACGCCGCAATGCTCACGGCCGTGCGAACGTTGTGCAGCTTTGCCCAGCGCTTGAGCGTCTTGTTCATCCACACTTTGCCTTCCGTGTGGCAAATCGTGGGGTCCATGAGCTGGTTGTTCAGCGGGATCATCATTCCAACCGTGTACGGCACAATGGAGACCAAGGCGCAGCCGCTGACGAGCCACACTAGCGGCATCTCGACAGGCTTCTCCTTCTGCAGGTAGTGAACGGCAATCGCGCTGACTCCACTCAGAATCGCAGTCGGTCCCTGCAAGGCAGCGGCTTTCGGGTACATGTGGTAGAAGAACGGCACCTGCACCGTGAGGTCGTCCGTGTCCTTCACTGCTGGGTGTTGCACCGCGCTGACGTACGTGGCGGCTCCGGCGAAGATGCCGGCGAAGCCCGTGGCGGCGATCTTGGCGAGAGCTTCGGCGTCGAGAGGTCCCATGCTTGAAGAGCTGCTTGGTTGATAGGTTGCTTTGGGGGGGGGGGGGGGGGG
>JAADWP010000568.1:0-19526 GCA_023336215.1 Globisporangium iwayamae
CCCCCCCCCCCCCCCCCGTTGTCGCTGCGCACTCTATGCGTACGGACTGGAGCATCTTTCAAGCTCCCACGGAACCCACCGCCCGCAACTCTGCTGGTGTTGTTCAAGCAGCCACTCACTGAGGAGGCTGTGCGTGCCAACCCATCTCGCAAACAAGTCGGCATGTGAGCTGTCCATCCCTCGAACATGCTGTCGTACGTTGGATTAAACGCTGCGAGCTGCTGCAGATGCCCGTGGTGACATGGGTAACAATTCGTGAGAAGGCAGAGAAGACTCGCAGCGCTCTCATGCGCAGCGCTGCCTATGTTCACAGCACCAAGCTCAAGACCATGACCTTCTCGGATGGGTGGATTCAGAAGCTGCAAAAGTGGTATGGACTGAAGCCACGGTGCGTGCATGGGGAGGCAGCATCTGCACGTGCTGCTGTCATCAAAGAAGCGCGAGCAGCGCTGCGAATAATTACTAGTAAATACAGCTCGCATGACATCTTCAACATGGATGAGACTGCTTATTTCTAGTGCATGGCGCCTGTAATCTCCGTGACCAGTGCGAGCATCTTGAGACGAAAGAAGGTCAAGAAGAGACTAACGGTGGTAATCACTACGAACGCGAACGACTCGGTCAAGGTGCCGCTTCTATCTGTTAGACAGCGCGGCAGTCCCGGTGCTTTAGCTCTCAGTCAACGAGCGAGCTAGGCATCGACTACAGCAACGCAGCGAAAGAATTGACGGCGACGACGGAGCTCTTTCGGAGTTGACGCGTGAACTTCAACGAGACGATGCAGGAGGATCGCCATGTACTTCTCCTGCTCAACAGCGTGTCGGTGCACCGCGTGAACGAGCACCTCTCCAACGTCACGCAGCACTTCCTCTCTCCAAACACTACAGCCGCAAGACGCAGGCACCATACAGTCGCTCGAAAGTCAGCTGAACAAAATCAAGAACGCATACGTGATGGATAAGCTCGACGATTTGCTGAAGCAAGTGGATGAGGTAGAAAAGATGACGTCGAGCTGAGTATTGAGCGGCTCTTTAACGTGAGTATTCTGGTGGCAATGCGGTGGGGCCAGTAGGCTTGATACATGGTGACGGAAGCCACAATCGCAAACTGCTGGCGCCACACGGGCATCGTTGTCGAAGAAATCTTTGAGCTCGTTGCTGGCATGGACAAGCTGTGCATGGGCTGCATTCCATCGCCAGCTCGTATTTAATATCCTCCATAATTCTATACTTTCTAATTTTTTGTTTCCTATGAAATAAAATATTTTCGACCTCGTTTTTGCTGTTTAGTAATGAAAATGGTGCCTGTAGAGGGTACAAATGATGTAAATCAGGGGCATCAACACGACGCATTGTATTACCACATCCAGCAAATCCAGAGCCCAGCAAGGAGCTGCGAGCAGCAGCAAAGAGAACGAGTCCATCGCAGACGAACGCGCGCCTTCACTGTCTGCAGCTCTCTCTCTCTCTCTCTCTCTCTGTCTGTGTAGGCTCACTACTGCCTGTGCGAGCAGCTCAAAGCTACAGACTACAAGCACACTGCGCCATGAAGCAGCAGCCGCCGCGCATCGCAGAGGAGGCGGAGGAAGAACCGAGGCAGAGCGTGGACATTGACGCCGTCACGCGCGCGCTCGGACTCTCGTTCATTGCGCGGGCGAGCGGCCGCGGCGCCAACGGCGCGAGAGGTGGGACGATCGTCAGCAGCTCCAGCTCGAGTTCCAGCGAGAGTGAGAGCGAGAGTGACGACAACGACAGCGATAGTGAGGAAGGCGAGAGCAAGAAGGATGGCAATGGAGAAGATGCAGAAGCCAAGCGCAAGCGCAAAGAGGCGAGGGCGCTGGAAAAGAAGAAGGTGAAGGATCGCGAGAAGCTCATGAAGAAATTTGTGCGCAAGCTCAAGAGCCGCGGCGACGTAGACGCGTCGGCCTCTGCTGCCTCCGCCGCTGCTACTGACAGTGGGCGTGGTGGCAGTGTATTCGGCGGGTTCCCGTCGCTAGCCAGCTCCGCAGTCCTGAAGTTCAAGAACCTGCCGTCGACGAGGCGGATGCGTACGCCGCTGCACACGCACAGCGACCCGTGCCTCATGGGCGAGTCGCAGAGCCTGAGCTCCGGCGACGAAGACGATGACGACGACGAGAAGCCCAGTAACTACGGCTCCATGCGCAACAATGCGAACCAAACGAAGCACGTGACAATGATGGACCCGTCGGCAACGGAGACTATCGACATTGGCGACGTAGGCTTTGATAGCCAATTGGAGATTGTTCTGTCGCCAGCAGCAGCCGCGCGTGTGCTGCAGGCGCAGTCGTCGCTCGAGGGCACTGGCCTGGAGAGATTCACTGATCTCGACAAGGAGACGCTAGCGAGCATCCGCCAACCGCACGTACAACGAACGCGCTCGACGTCGGATGCCGTTGCTGTGCTTCAGCACCAGCACCAGCAGCAGCGCCAGTCGGACGGTGCGCGTTGGGGAGGACTGCGCAAGGAAGTGATGCGCGTGTACGGGAAGATCAACAATTCGTACTTTGCGCACTGGCTTGTGATGTGCTCCATGGCCGTCATCACACTCGACATCATGGCGGTCATCATCGTCCATCAGGCGTTCGACTCGAGCCACGACGAGCACGGCAAGCGCATCGCACTACACCAACATCGTTCAATGCTGGTGGTGGAGAAGGAAGAGAAGCATGAGGACCCGTGCGACTGGCGCCTTAAGCTGCTGCGTGGGATGCACTATGTCGGGATTCCCAACATCCTGCTCGTGGCCCCCGTGCTCTTCTCATCCGAGTTCTTCGCGCTCTACAGGTCCAAGCACAACCGCATCGTGCGTCGCCCGTACCTGCAGGTCTGCGAACTTATCATCACGCTTCAGATGGCGTTCATGATCTACTTTGCGGCTGACCAGGTCTACAACCTGCCCGAGACGCTCCACTGCCACGAGAAGTACACGGCAAATGAGATTGCGATGCTCTACTCGTCGCTCGTGATGTGGGTCGTGCTCATGCGTCAGATCATCGTCTTCTGCCGCTTCATCACGCACCAGAAGCTGCAAGCCGACGGCGCCAACGACGCGAACCATACCTCGGAGATGAGCTCCTGGCTCAAGCGGTACGTGTCAATACAGTGTCTGTCTGTGTTGTCTGTCCAGAGAGACGAAACGAAATAACCCGCCTGCTGGTTGTGCTGCTGATACTGTAGGATCATGTCGTGGCCTGGACTCACGAAGAGCGGCCGCAGCGCAAAGCTCTTCAAGAAGAAATTGTACCGCGCAGTGTACCGCGGAGAGATTGAGACCGTGCAGAGGCTGCTGATGGAGGCCAAGGAAGTCTACGGCATCGCCTGCGTGAACGACTTGTACCGCGCACCCGTGATGTGGTTCTACGCGTTCGCACAGTCGTGCAAGAACCCGCTGCACGTCGCGGCAGCGCACGGCCACTATGAGATGGTGAACCTGCTTATCCTCAGCGGCTTTGACGTGAACGCGCTCGACAAGGTTGCGCGCGTGAACTTTAACCTCGGACTGCTCTTCAAGATCTGCACGCGTATCCTGGTACGTTGGTGCGATGCATTAAGGCTTGATCTGTGTTGGTAGTGACTTGCTGATAATAATGCGATGACCTGTGAACGAATTTCAGATTCGCACCCAGGATGGACTCAAGTCTCCGCTGAAAATGGTCCTGTGCACCGTGCTGGTTCCTCCTATCCAGGGTGCAGTCGCCCATGGCCACTTGGACGTCGTTCGCCTGCTCATCGAAAGCGGCGCGAACGTGAATGCGCTGCCCAAGGCCTCTTTCTACTACTCCGCTGGTGTGCTGCCGCCGATCTTTGTCGCCGACGACCCTCAAGTTCTCCAGCTGCTGGTCGCGAATGGTGCAAACTTCCTGCACGTCGCCTCGGTCTCGCTCTCGGGGATGGTCCAGACCTTTGCGACTCCGCTACAGCGCGCTGCTTTCACGATGCGCTCGTCGCTGAGTGACTACCTGGTTGAGAATGGTGGTGACGTGGCGTTGACGCCACTGCACACTGCCTCTGCATCGGGCAACATCAAGAAAGTCAAGTCGCTCCTGGCGCACGGCACAAAGGTGAACACACTGGGTGAGCGTGTTGAGGGCGTCCACGGTCGCACTCCGTTGCACTGGGCGGCGGTCGTCGGCAATGTCGAATCAGCGAGGATTCTGTTGCGCAAAGGGGCAGATCACAAAGCGCAGGATCGTGACGGTCGCACGCCACTGCACTGGGCTGCGCACAACAATCACCCAGAGATGGTGGACCTTCTCCTCGCCAATGACGCTGATGCGAACGCCGAAGACTTCGAGGGCAACCCGATCCTCTGCTTCGC
Organism: Globisporangium iwayamae; assembly: GCA_023336215.1. Taxonomy (NCBI): domain Eukaryota; phylum Oomycota; class Peronosporomycetes; order Pythiales; family Pythiaceae; genus Globisporangium; species Globisporangium iwayamae. The sequence continues at coordinate 4,339 of JAADWP010000568.1, forward strand.
TGCTGAAGCCGAGGGCGTGTGCGTGGGCATCATCTCCAGCCTCGTAAACGCCGGCGCGTCGCTGAAACATAAGGTCGTGAACGGTGACACCGCGCTCCACATCGCGCTTCAGCGTGAGAACCGTCAGACCGCGCTATCGCTGATCAAGTGCGGAGCTAACATGATGACTACCAATAGCTTCGGCAAGCGCCCCGTGGACTGCACGACGTCCACAGAGCTCCAGTTCACGCTGAAGAAGGAGGCTGGCAGCCGCGACGTCATGATCTCGTACACGCACACGCACTTTGAGTTTGCGCAGCAGGTGCGCGAGTACCTGGAGAACCGCTGCTCGATGACATGCTGGATGGATACGATGGACCCGAGCGGCATCGGCGGCGGCGCAGTCTGGCGCGAAGAGATCGCACGCGGCATCCAGAAGTGCTCCGTGGTGCTCAGTCTCGTGTGCGACGGCTACACTAAGTCGGACTGGTGCCTGAAGGAGCTGGCGCTGGCCAAGAACATCCGGAAGCCAGGTGCGTCCTTTGCGTACTCTTTGTTCTCATCACACGTGCATTAACTGATTATTAATCCTGTGGTTGTGGTGTTCAGTGGTCGGACTGATCGTGGAGAAAGGAAGCAAGGCCACGATGGCTCCGTTGGAGGTACGCCTTACCAATAGCTTGTCACCTCTATAAAATGGGCACTTTACTAACCCACCAATCTTCTACTCTGCCAACGCAGACCCTTGTGCCAATCAAGCACCAACTCCAGTTTAACGACTTCATCGTCTCGAAGCGTCAGGATGGACGGAAAGTGCTCTTTGAGATTAACACCGAGGCTTTCGCTGCAAAGATGCAGTCGGTGCTGCCAGTTATCAAGTCTGCAATGACCGAAGAGCGGCGTCTCGACATCGAAGAGAAAGAGATGCTCGCGCACGAGAAGGCGGAGAAGTTCAAGATCCGCCAGATGACAGCAGTGCTGGAAGAGCGTGAAGAAGATGAGGAATGGAGCGACGTAGACGAGAAGAGAGACTTCGCATCTGAGCATGAGCTGGAAACCGTTGAACAAGTGAAAGAGGAGCTCTTCCAGATCGCCGAAGTTATCGAAGGGAAGGCTGGTGACCAAGTGATTCGTATCTACTGCCACGCGCCAGAGAACCCACTCAAGGAGAAAGTGCTGACGGAGCTCAACCGGTTTGGGCTCAAGGGTGAAGATCTCGATGTGGGGAACCTGAACGAGCAGCTCAGTTCGTGTCGCTGTGTGATTCTGGTCGTCGAGGACGTTCAAGCTTTGGAGCGCCCCGCCAGGAAGCAGATCACGGCGACGCTGACGAAGATCGTGCAGGCGGCGCGATCGACAAGCCCACGGAAGCGCGTGATCCCGGTGTTTGAGACGCGCCACTTCCTAGACCTGAGCAAGATGTACAGCCTTGCGCGGTCCGAGTTTTTGTATGTTGTAGACGGCGTCGGCAAGGGAAGGAGCATGGCGGAGCTGATCATCCAGCTTCGTAGCTACATCGGTAGGTGAGGGCTGTTGGAATGATCAACGCCAGTCGATTTCGATAGGAGAAGAAATAAATATTAAACACGATAGCCGAAGCTCCGAAAGCCATGCGTGAAGCAAACGTATCGCCTCGCGAACGCTGGAAACAATATCGGTTATGGGTTCTACTAACTGCCAAGGCGTTCATGCTTTTGTACACAGGCACACTGAGAGCTGCTGATTAATTGCTTTGAGCTATTCAACGACATGCTCTTAATCACCTTGTTTGACAGGGCTGTCCAATGACTGCGCGGGAGCTACAACTTGATTGGCCACGCCCTACCTGCTTCCACGAAGTCAGCTTTACGCGCAGGGCACCAACGGAGGACTAGCTGGGAGTACACCCCCTCATCAACGTTTCCCCACCATGAGATTGCTACAGAGTTCGACAGCAAGCGAATTTGTTCTCTGCTCAGTGGTGGTCACGTTCACGACCGGTCGAGTGGTACTCTGCGGTGAACACACCCGATTTGCGCACGCTCTCGAAGACGCGCGACGCGTTGCTGAGCCATTCGCGCAGGTTCATCACGTGATGTGTCGCCGGGTTCTTGGCGAACGACGGCGCGTTCGGCAGACGCTGCACGAATTTGAGCCATCGCAGCGCAGCATCTGCAAGTCACAACAATGTTTCATCAGCAACACAAAGTTCACCATCGTAACCAAGGCGAGCAACAGTCACTCACCATCGTAGTCTTCGTAATTGCTGACGCCGGACACTGCAGTGCTGCTGGGCTTCTTCGGAATTGCAAACAGCGGAATGTTCTGCTGCTTTGGTTGCTGCTGCTGTCTGTTCGGCGTCACATTTTCGCTCTCACCCTCTTCTTGTGCTGAACGAACCAAACAAACAAAAGAGACAACAATACAGAGATGAACATCAACATCACTACCAAACGCCACCTCTTTTAGCACGGAAGACTAACGTACCAAAGAGTGAGACCTGGCGCGACGTGCGGTAGAACCCTCCAGGCCACGCTTTCTCGAGAGCCTGCACATGATGCGCAAACATTCGTTGCTCCTTGAACAGTAACGCTGCATCCGGGAGCCCGTTCGCTACAAAGAGCAGCTTGGCGACGTGCTTGTCCTTGACGCCGCCAGAGATGTTCGGCAGGCGACAATTCCGTAGTTTGGCTTCGACTTGCTGCAGGAAGCGCACAACGTGGAGATCCGCGAGCGCGTCGTGTGCGATTACGACGTAATGGCAGATCGAGAGCAAAAAGGTCGCGAGCTGGTACGAGTGCACTTCGACCTGCTGCTCTGGTGTGAGCGCACCGAAGCGCGGCGACTCGTTCTTGCTCAGAAGGTCGCAGAGCATCGTGCTGCTCAGCATCGGCTGCGTGTCGAGCAGCACGAGGCTGCTGGGAGTGGCGCCCGTAGGGTCGTGGCTCAGGGCCATGTCGACGCCAGTCGTTTTGTAATCTCCAGCGATGAGAGTCTCGAAGTCCTGCGGCTCAAAGATCATGCTGTTGCTGTTGCTGGGCTTGTTGCTGCTTCCATGCTTGATATCATTACGCTTCTTCTGACGAGTCGCAGACGGTGATGGCGATGGAGATTCACGCGACTGCTGCTGCTGCTGCTGCTTGTTGGGCAGTCGCTCGTGCGCAGTGTGTAGCAGTGACATCAGCGTCGACTTGCCCACGCCTTCAAAACCCAGCACGCCCACGACAGTGAGGTTCGTGAGCTCGAGGCAACCTAAGAGCTTGGACGAGAGGTCCGTTGCGAACTGGTACTGCGCATTGATGAGCTTGACGCTCGTGGGAGGCGCCACAATGTTGCTGTAATGCGTCGACGACATGAGCGAGGTTGGGGCGGTCGTCTGCGGCCGCATGAGCGTTGTGGGGACAGGAGCTGCTACTGCAGACGTCGATTGATGCTGCTGCTTGGACATCTTCTTGACACTGGGAGAGCTCGACGGTGGCGGCTGGTAGAGCGTTCGGATGGGCGTCTCCCCTCCTCCAATAGAGTGACGCCCCTGTGCTGCTGAGTACAAGTGCTGGTGTTCGTTTGCAGCCGCTTGCTGACGCGTGTTCACCTGCAGATATCCACCTGATGGCGCTGAGCCTTCACTGTAGCGGCCCTGTGTTGGCGGCGGACTGCTTCTCCTCATGGGAGGTGCATCAGGGTCGTACAGACCAGTCATGGCTGCTGCCTGTGGTAGTGGTGCAGGGGGACCTGATGGGTAACCACCAGCACCACCGCCACTAGAAGATACAACTGGTGCTCGCAGGATCGTCGGCGGGTGCTTGGCGAGGATCAGCGACGGCTGTGTGGACGCTGCTACGCCAGTCGTAACAGCGCTCGCCGTCTTGCTCCGCGTCTGCAAAGCCAATGCATATGAGCGCACATACATAGTGGCAATTGAGCTAGAGTCATTACTGGTGAACACTGATAGCCGTTGAAGAGAAGGTGTCTGGACGGTACCCGCATGGTGTCGCCACGGAACGCACGAGCTGACGCGCCACCCGTAGTCGCACCACCACCAGCAGCAGCTACGCTAGACGAAGATGTAGATTGCTGATTGCTCTTGCCGCCCGCATTCGTGTTATTGCCAGCGCTCACGGTGCTGCTCGTGCTGCTGCGCCGGTTGCCGCCGCCGCGCTGCCACACACACACAACCCCACATCCACACACACACCACGATAGGGTCATACACGCACACACATACAGAGCGTTGGCACACTGTGCAACTGACTGCAAGAGAGAGAGAGAGAGAGAGAGAGAGAGAGAGAGAGAGAGAGAGAAAGCTGCGACTCACATACCTTCTGGCGCTGCTTGAGCGGCGTGCTCTCTCGATCCATTCTCGCAGTTGACCTGTGTGGGCGACTGGGAAATGCGCCGCCGTCAATTATTTGAAATGTAATTCTAGCTTATTTGGGAGGTTTGCTATGAACCTGCTTAGGTGTGGCAAGGTGGGTTACCAACCCGAGCCGATACGACGAGCACCGCCGTCATGATGAGCTCCTCATTCAGCGGCGATAGGTAGACAGCAAGGCTGCTTGCTACACATTGTATGCTCTCATTCATGTCCTCATCGCCATACTTGCTCTCTATATAAAACGAAATCAAAATCGCCACCGCCGATCGATGGACGCGGCCCTCTAAGTTAATATACGTGCTTGTACTTCTCCTTGCGCTGCGAGCGCTTGGTGTCGCGGCTACTCTTGGCCGAGCGCTTGCCGTCGTAGCCCTCGGCGCGCTCGCGGGCCTTGTCTTTCTTCTGGCGCGCGCGGCGCGAGAGCGTCGCTGACGAAGACGCCGACGCCTTGCGCGTGAGCATGTCGGACTGCGAAATCTCAGCATCGAAGGCACCAAGCGCCTGGCTCAGCGCGGTCACGGGTCGCGGCGCGTTACGTGCGGCTTCCTGCTGCTTTTTGATAGCGTCGCGCTTCGCTGCGCGTTCAGCGTCCATGCGCTCCTCCTGGGCCTTCTCGGCGCTCTTGGCCGCGATCAGCTGCTGCGCGGCCGACAGTCCACCCATCATTGTTGACGACGATGTAGATACGACGCCACCGTCGGCGTCAAGCGCGAGGCCAAGCCCTGAGAACGCAGACATCATGCTGCTCTTGCCAACGTTGACGCCAGCACCAACCGCTGCTGAAGACGATGCAGCAGAAGCGCCGAACGAGCCAAACGGGTTGCGAGTCGCACCATTGCCTTGCGGCCACTGGATCGACGACGACGACGAGAAGATCGATGAAGATGCGACTGCGGACGACGGAGCTGCTGATGAAGCTGCAGCAGGAGCAACAGGAAGCACGTTGCCTAGGCTCGACACGAACGTCGCTTTCGCTGCCATGCTCGCTCGCACTCTTCGTGTTTGGAGTTGCTGTGTCTGTTTGACACTGGTACTAATGTTTACATTTGTATATTTAGAATTAGTTCTGCTTACTCTGCGATATTGATAATCTATTCTGTCTATTTTGTGCGATACCATGGACAAGCAAATGGCTGGTGGAGGAGAATTGCATCTCGCTTTCGAGATACTTTAGTATCAAGCAAAAATGAGCGGCTCTGAGCCAATCTCTGTCATCAGATAGTGTGTTACTTTGAGCAGGTCAGCAAAGAAAGCCAAGACAGCAGTAGGATGGCGCCAGCGCAGACGTACGAGCAGAAGCTTGCGAACCTCAAGAAGCAGGCGGAGTACTATGCCGACTACATGAGCGACGAGGAGGAGGAGGACGCCGTGACGGCGCAGAAGCACGACGAGGACGACTTCCTGCAGGACTTCTCCATGTGTGTCGTGGTGGGCGGCCTGCCCGTCGTGGACAACGCCAAGCACGCCAAGCTGCTGGGTGTGATCAAGAAGATCTTCTCGCAGGTGGGCACAGTTGTGGACCTGAGCATGCCGTTTGCCAAGAACGGCAACACCACGGGCTTTGCGCTCGTGGCCTACGAGCTTGAGGCGCACGCGAACGACGCCGTGCGCACGATTAACAACTTTGCGCTTGACAAGCGCCACACACTGCTCGTGAACAAGTACAGCGACCTGGACAAGTTTAACAGCACGCCGGCGGCGTTCGTGGAGCCCAAGACGGAGAAGTTCGTGGAGCCGAAGAACTTGAAGAACTGGCTGACCGACAGCGCGCGTCGCGATATGTTCGTGCTGCGTCACGGCACCGAAACCGAGATTTTCTGGAGCGACAAGGGTGAGACGACGCTGGACTACGATGGCGAGCGCGAGAAGACGAACGGCAAGCAGTGGTGCTCGCAGTACGTGCTCTGGTCGCCGCACGGCACGTACCTGGCGACATTCCACCCGCAGGGTCTTGCGCTCTGGGCTGGTGAGAAGTACGAGAAGGTGGGCCGCTTCGCGCACAAGAACGTCAAGATCGCCGTGTTCTCGCCGAACGAGCAGTATCTGCTGACGCTTAGCGAGACGGAGTCGGAGAACGCGATCATCATCTGGGACGTCAAGACTTGCAAGATGCTGCGCGCGTTCCCCGCGGGCAAGCCGACGGGTGAGAAGAACGAGGTGGTGCAGGGTCTGTTGACTCCGTTTAAGTGGAGTGCGAACGACCAGTACATCGCGCGCCGCGGTAAGGACGTGATCAGCATCTACGAGTTGCCATCCATGAAGCTTCTGGAGAAGAAGTCGCTCAAGGCGGACGGCGTGCACGACTTCTTCTGGTCGCCCACGGACCCGATCCTGGCGTACTGGGCGCCCGAGGGCAACAACGTGCCTGCGCGTGTGTCGCTTGTGGAGCTGCCGACGCGTAACGAGATTCGTCAGAAGAACTTGTTCAACGTGAGTGAGTGCAAGCTCAACTGGCACCCGAACGGCACGTTCCTGGGCGTGAAGGTGACGCGCCACTCCAAGTCTAAGAAGACGCTCTTCACGAACTTCGAGATGTTCCGCGTGCGCGAACCGCTCGTGCCTGTGGAGATGCTCGAGATGAAGGAGACGATCGTGGCGTTCGCGTGGGAGCCCAAGGGCACGCGCTTTGCGACGGTGCATGGTGAGGGCAACCTGCGCTTGAGCGTGTCGTTCTATGACATGAACGGCGGTGCCAAGAACAACGAGATCACGCTGCTGTACACGCTCACGGACAAGCCGTGCAGCCACCTGTACTGGTCGCCGCACGGTAACAACATCGTGCTGGCCGGCCTGGGCGAGATCAACGGTTCGCTCGAGTTCTGGGACACGGACGAGAAGCAGAGCATCACGGTCCAGGAGCACTTCAAGTGCACGCACGTGGAGTGGGACCCATCGGGCCGCGTCGTGGCCACGTCCGTGTGCCAGCCGATTGACAACACGTACTACAAATTCCAGATGGACAACGGCTACAACCTCTGGACGTTCCAGGGCAAGCTGCTGACCGAGGAGAAGAAGGACTCGTTCTACCAGTTCATCTGGCGCCCGCGCCCACGCTCGCTGCTCTCAGACAAGGAGTACGCTGGTGTGGTCAAGAACCTCAAGAAGTACGAGAAGCGCTTCAACGAGATGGACCGCCTCAAGGAACGTGAGCGCATCGCGGCCGAGCAGGCCGAGAAGAACCGCCTGCGCCAGGAGTTCCAGGACCTCTTGGCGACCCGCGTGCGCGCCGCAGCCAACAGCCGCAAGGAGTACGTGTCGTTGCTTGGCGGCTACGACTCGGACGACGAGGACGAGTACATCGTCGAGACCCACGTGCACGATGAGATCCTCTCCAAGCAGGAGGAGGTCGTGCGCAAGTAATTGGGCAAAACAAGACAGAAGGCCACGGCGGACGGAACCAGTGCTGCTTTGGCAGCGAGGAGGATGGTGGGTGGCACTGGGGGCGTGTTTGTTTATTTAACGTAAATGCAAATCGATTTCCATTCCGCGCGTGCATCTATTCCCTTGCCTCTCTCTCTCTCCAACTCTGCCATTCACTGCTCGGCGATCATTCAGCCGCATTTTCCAGTAGCCGCAATAGACACGCATTGGCAGCATGCATACACGCCTCCCTTCTTGCGCCACCCTCGCATCCATCACGCCGCCTGCCCACGCGCGCGCGCGCGCAGCCATTCGTTTCGCTCCAATCGCGACCAGTGCCTGTTTGCGCGAGGTTCATTCATCAACACACCTGATTGGACTGCTTCACGTGGAGCTCACGTCGCGTTTGGAGTTTGGGATTTGAAAATACCCAAAATAGACGCTCTTCGTCTACCCAAAATAAACACAAAAACGGCTGCGTTTGTTCTGTTTCTGACGAAGGGTCAGATCCATCCTTTCGAGATCTGGACAAGAGCCACACGCAAGCAAGCAAACAGGCCAACAACAGAGCGCCACGTGCCGGCTTTTGCGGACTCGCGTGCATGACAATTGAAAGGTCGATCGCAAGTAGCCACCGCTGTCATGTGGTCTTGCCCCCATCATCGTGCATGAGGGGCAGTACTGGACAGAATGTTGTGGTAAACGACACTATTTTGACGGCTGCTTGTTTGATGCTCCAGCAGTGGCACACACGTGCTGTTGGACTATTTGGGCAGTGCTCAGCTGCGAAAGATGTGTGCGTAAATGCTGTTAAATGCCTCTGTAACCGAGTGGTTGTCTTTTGTATGCAAATGCTGTTTTTGCTTGTTGAGCAAGCAAGTGAAACGACTCGAGTTGGCGCTTGAGTTGCGTGAGAGCGATCCATTGGCGCGTGCGAGAATCATCGATATTAACGCAGAAGATGGCGCCCCGCGGTCATAAAGCGACGATGGCAATGGATTGAAGGAACCAAGCAGCCATTCTACCGCTTGTGCTGGGCTCAAAAGCTCCTCGTGTGGCATCCAAGCAGAAAAGCCACCAAACGTTGAAGATGAAGACCAGAGAGCCCAACTGTGCCGCACGAGTCTGTGTCAAACGAGTGACCTGCGACAAGTATGCGGATAGAACCACACCAGAATGGCCGAATTTGTGTCAACAACCCAAGTCACTGCGTAGGCGGTTACGTGTGTGATGCTGTCACTCAATATTTTCGGAGCAAGCGATGCAAGCTACGACAGTTCGCAGCTGCGCGCGGTATGAGGGATCTGCGGTGAATAGATGCCGATAGAAACTGCGATAGAAATAGCGATGATCGTGCTGATTATCTCTATTGGACTGTGGCTCAAAGCGACCACAACATCCCCACCAGACACAATCACAAGAGCGTTTGACAGGACAGCTTGTGGATTTATCTCGTTCGTCTGCGACAACGCCTTTGCAAATATAATATCATTAGGTTGTGGAGGTTTCATTGATAAAACCTTGAATATACCGCTTTTCTTTCTTCTGTTGCTGTTGATTTGAGCGCATCCTCTTCCACTCTTCTCTTGTCTATCTTGCATTCGTCAGTCTGTGTTAGGTTGCGCTTCCTGTAGATATAGCTGGCATTATGTCGACGTTGTGCTCACCCGTGAGTTTTTCAGAGCAAGTGGTACTTGAAGCCCTATCCGTCGTACAAGTCATGCACTTTTTTCTTCACAGTGTTTAGCAAAATCTGTCATTTGTATGAAAATTTGTATGCATCTTCTAGTACCCAATCTACCAAATTAACACAAGTGCAATCTTTTGCAATCCCCTGTCGCCCCAGCCACGCCCTTTCTCTCTTGCGCTTTGCTGCGGTCAGATTGATCTGATCAATCAAGGACACCACAACAAAGAAGAGCGCAGAACAGCCACCACCAACTCTTCGCAAGCGGCTCGCCAACAACACACTTGCTATCCAGCAAGCGCGAACACAAGCAAGCAAACAAGCACGAAACAAGAAAGAAGAAACATCAAAAGCATGGCCATCTACCCACTCGCCCTCGCGCCGCCCGTCGTCACGCGCAAGACCAAAGATGCCTCCAAGCCAAGTACGTTTCCAAAACCAACCCATCCATCCGCATGCTTGCCTTGTTTTGTTTGTTTGTCTTGCGCTTGCTTGCTATCCGCCGACACGCAAGCAAGCGTGTAGACGGACAACAACAACCTGCTTGTTTGTGTTAAACCGCTGCTGATTATCTAACGCCTGTCTTCTCTATTTACGGTATCCTCTTGCAGTCATCGTGCTCGACTGGGACGACACGATCCTGCCGAACACGCACCTGGCGATGCTGGGCTTCGGTGACGAGAGCGCACCCTTCGCGCTCGCGCCGGCGCAACAGCAGCAGCTGAACAGCCTCACGCAGCAGGTGGACGCGTTCCTGCGCACATGTTTGACGCTAGGTGGCGGCGAGTGCTTCGTCGTCACGAACGGCGCGCACGGCTGGGTCGAGCGCTCGTGCAAGCGCTTCATGCCGAGCGTCTTCCCGCTGCTGCAGCACATGACGATCGTCTCGGCGCGCGCCAAGTACGAGGCGCTATACCCGGGTGAGCCCGTCGAGTGGAAGATCGCGGCGTTCTCGGACATCCTGCTGAGCGCGGCGCAGGCGTCGTCGCCCGAGGTGCCGAGCGCGTTCTCCAAGAAGCAACAGGTGATCGCGCTCGGCGACTCGCCCGTGGACCGCAGCGCGATCCAGTTCGTCGCCAAGCGCGCGCACCATGTGCTGCTCAAGTCTGTGAAGCTGCTGGAGAACCCGAGCATGGCGCAGCTTCAGAAGCAGCTCCTGCTGCTCGGTGGCTTCCTGCCGCAGCTCAGCTCGCACAAGGACGAGCTTGACCTCGTGCTCTCAGCCGCCATGCTGAGATGATTCGATTCGTCCGTCCCTACCGTACGCGTCGCGTGTATTTAAACAAGCCCCCAAGATCCTCACCCTACCATACCATACCATAGTCATTTATCAACCAACAAGTCGTCAAGAAGCAAGTTCTCGCGTCACACTGTTGTTCTCGAGCACATCGAGTGGCTCCATGAAGTGAAGCAGAAGCAGAAGTGTCGTATCTACATATTTAGCATATTCATCACCACTACGTAAGTAAACTCTATGTATAAATTACAGTTTGTCCCCGTTCGGTTTCGCATGAGCTAAAACTAGCAACGCTGCAAGCATAATGCATGGCGTCGCTGGGGGCGAGCGCCTCATGTCTTCTCTGGTTCCTTCTTCCGAGAGCATTGGCTCGCTCGCTCGCGCGTGGCCCAAATGAGCTCTTCGTCGAGAAGGAATTTGGACCCACATTCGCGGCGAGTGATTCCAATCTGGTTCTCCCGTGATGGGGAGAATATCAGGCTAAAGTTTCATTTTTTATTTACCTTTTCAAAATATAGACTTATTTTATAATTACTAAATAAACAATACTATCCCGTTTAATGATGGCACTCATTTTGAGAGGTCGATCGGAACCTCAAATGAGTCCATGGTCTTTTTATACTCGCATTGGCTAATGCTTCAACACAGCGCAGAACATGGACGACGCCAGTCAGTCAATCAATCAGCCACGCTCGCTGCAGTTTGAAGCCATTTCTCTATTACGCCCTCATGGCCTCTAGGAGGTACGTTCCTGTAGTCATCTACAAGCTAATGCGAAGAACTAGCAGCCCCTCATTATTTGTTGCCAGTCAATCCAGTCTGACTGTTTCCTGCAAAGCAGGCACCGCCACCACCACCGCAAGCGTGAGCTAAAACTGGCGCCGCTCAATCACCACGGAGCTCTTCGCCACTGGAGCGATGACTACTATGCGGACACGAATGCTACTCATGCTCCGTACTATTACTCCAGTGCGAATCATCAGTCTGGCGGCTGTGGGGATTTCTACCGATCGCATGATCGCCAGTCTCCTGATCGAGATCGCGATGGACGGTACCGCGGCAGTTGGCAGTACCGCGGTTCTGGTGTTGAACACGAGGGACCTAGGCGCCCGAATGGTGACGACGAGGGAGGTCAGCGTCGTTTGCATGTACAGCACCACAGACACCCTCACCAGCACCAGTTCCAGAAGGTGCGATACGAAGAGGCAGACCCAGTCCAGTTCGTGTACCTGCCTCCGATTCTGCCACCACAGTATTTCATGGCCCCACAGCAGTATAATGCCTATGGACGAGGACACCTCCAGTCAATGAAGACCAGGAGACAGCCCAAGGTATGTTCATTCTTCACGAGGAGCTTGACATGAGAAGGCTCTTGTCCTAATGCTGTGTTGGCGTATGAAGCGATCGATGGCGAAACGAGTTCGACATCCCAGTTGCAGCAGCAGCAGTAGTAGTAGCAGCAGTGGAAGTGGCAACAATGACTGGGAGGACGAGCGCGTCGAGGCTGAAGTTTCGATCCGAAACCAGCGATTCCGCTCGATTGCCGCCATGTCGCGTCTTCAACACAGCGCGGCTACTATCATCCAGGTAGGAGTGCCCCCTATGAGTACTCTCTCTAAACTCCTGGTCGATGGTTAATCTTTGACTCGGTGCTGGTGTACAAAGCAAGAGTACCGATTCTATCGCAGGCGAAGGATGAATCAGAAGCTGCACCTGAATCGTCTGATGCTACGCGCAAATGAGTTTTTGGATGCGTTCATTGCCGAAGAGCTCAAGATCAGTCTCGTCCCTGCGTGTCTGATCGAGTCGCTCAAGACGAGGCACACAGAGGTTGGTCATCCCGAGAACTCGTTTCCACACAGAGGTGTTCATTTCTTGGGCTGACAATGCACTTTGGCTGGGTGTTCTACATTTGCGAACAGGTTCTCGACGCAGCAAAGGACAAGCAGGAGCACCTTGAATCAGTTGCTGATGCTGTACTCTCAGATTTCATGAGCGAGGCTCTCGATGGATGCATTCGCGACATCTTCCAGGTAACTCAGTTGCGTGCATTCATTGTTTCAGTATTCCTACGTATGCTGAGCCACACACATCGATCTGCCTGACATTTGACAGAGCACACTGGACACCATGGTGAAAGAGTACATGACAGCACGCATCGACCTCACGCGAGCGTCCATGACGCCCTCTGTCGCCATCGCAACCGACTTTCTGCTCGAATGGCTCAAAGAACTGCAGAACGAGCTACTCCCAGAAGGTAACAGCAGCTTTACACCTATGCGGATGGTGGTGCGTAGCTTTTGTGTGGAGCAGCGCCGAACTCATGAGATTCTGTGTGGTGACTGTGCCTCGTACGTTCTAAAACAGTGCTGGAAGAAATGGTCGTTGAGTACTTTGATCGCAAGCAAAGTGATGAACTATACAACGCCGAGCTCGATGAGGTGCTGAGATGTGTTGCACTTGAAGCGATGACTGAGAGCGTTTGGGAAACTCACCTCCTGGATGAATTGAGCGCCATCTCCATCGACGCATTCGTCGAGCTGAAGCTGAGCGACATGGTGTCGTCGGCCGCATCGTCGGGCGAGAGTGCTAAGTTCAAGAATGCCTGACTGGAAAACTGAGTGAGCAATCGACTTTGTTTCCACAGAGGCTGACGTCTACAGTAGACTACAGATGAAAACCATTTTGGCGCCACGACCTTGTCAACTCAGTGCTTTTGGCGGTAACGAAGCGATATGTGAGCTTCGCTTCACAGTCTAGGGCAGTCCAAATGTCTAGATGCCCACAGTTGGAAAGGCTCATTCGGCGATCTGCCGCCTTCTCCAAAAGTCGTTTAGCACTTCGTCACGATGAGCTCAGCAGCGCTCGAGACGAGCTCACCGCGTCTGGACGCTGGCTCGCGTGATCGCGAGAGAAGAGGTGGGTGGGTGCATAAGCTTTTCGTGGACAGCTCACCTATGTGAAATGTACAAGGTGTCAGGGTGTTGATGATGGCATAAGCACCTCGTTGTACTCAGATTGTGGCCGAGGAGAGTCTTGAGGTCGTCGACCTGGCTGCGCTGCTGCATGATATCAACGACTACAAGTATCACCTTGAAGACGCACCTCAGCATGTCGATGTGTTCTCTAGTCACAGCCTCAGCGACTTGTTCAGGGTAGAGTGGCGCGTTGTGCTCGCAAAGCCATCGGACGATCTGAAGGTCTTCTTTCTCCACGTGGTAGCTCATGTCACCTGTCAAGGCAGTGTGTGCTCTGCGACTGACGTGGACACCAGCAGCACAGTACTACAAAGCAAGTGTGTGAACCTTCTCCACATAAAACCCCGCAACGATAGATGACTACGTACTGATGGAGCGGCCGTCATCGATCAACGGATAAGAACTCTTTTGGCAGCCGAGTTCATAGGAATGGGAGGCACTGAAGACCGGATGCCAGTGTGTTATCCACACATATCAACAAGAGAGTGGTCGCGTCCAACTTGTCCAGTCTTGTTGTACTGGGACACGGCCTACAGCTTAAGCTTAATCAGCTCGAATGGACTGTATGCTGTGTGCCTCCACACCGTGTGACCTGGGTGGCTTTATGTTCCTCCGACCACTCGATCAAAACTTCTATTCATCAAATGCGGAGATCCCACCTGTCACAGTAAGCAGTCGAGAACCGCCCCTACTTGAACTGTTGCAAGCCTGACGCGTAGCCCACCACAGAAAAGTCAGCGGATGATACCACGCGGTTGAGCTCGTGATCTATGCTAGAGGATGTCCAGATAGCCATACGCCGTAGCATTCGTCATCACTTGCGATGAATAACCACCCTTGCGACTCTCACGCAGATACTGGACGACGTCGAGCCGACCCGCGGCTACCCCATAGTCGATCACAAACAGTACCGTGAGCCCAGGTTCACCCTCAAGGAAAGTCTTGACAGTCTCCAAACCGCCGTGTCTCGTTAAAGAGCTGGTAACGCGATCCTGCAATCTTCTCCCTTCCGACTGCGCTGCATTCAGGGTATCGGCTTCCAAGGCTTCACAACACGAGCCGTGATGGTCGTAGAAATAGCAAAGCAAGCGGATGTGTTTGTGTTTCATCGCCACGTCTACAGCACCGACCGTTATTTCGAAATCGCACTCATGGATCCACTGGACAACGCCGAGGTTTCCTTCGAGGATAAGGAGGCTGTGTGAGCGCTCACCTTGATCACACAGCACGAAGTCATTCCGTTGTAGTTCATCTATTTGTTCATTTCCATACAGGTCTATTTGCTTTGACTTGAATCTCTAGGGCAACACGGTCACGTCCTTGGTGTGCTTCTCATGAGTACCCGCAAGTACGCTCTCCATCCACTTGGTCATCTCGATGGCAAGAAAGTCGGCTTTCGTCTTCTGCACATTGTGACCGCCCCGCTGGAACTCGAAGCGCGGCCCCGGGTGGCACGCGGCCGCGACGTCATGGAAGATCGCTTCCTCCATGAACACGTCGTCCTGCGCCCAGGCCAGGAACGACGGCAAGTCAGTGCTTATACGCTCCAGGTGCTGATGGAAGAGCTTGAAGTCCGCAGTGGCGCAGCGCACC